>BLKM01000550.1:6039265-6057202 GCA_013340265.1 Coptotermes formosanus | reverse complement strand
TCTTTATAGTGATGACAGTATGCTGTTTGTGAGGTATGAACTGACACTGTGGTTGATGTTTATAATGGAGATACACTGTGTTCTATGTGAGGTACAAACTGAGGATAAAGAAACAGTTGACTGTTGATAGAGTTTAATAATCATGCATGATTGACTATACATCTTTCCCTCAAAGATGCAGAAATTTTATAGTGTGTGTTGTAAAACGTGAGAAGACACGTTTAAAATACTTGCACTTCAGGACTTCTCTTAATTTAGTCAGAAATTTAAAATCTAGGGCCAGTACAATGTAAAAGTCCTGAAGCTGCAGACACTTCATAACTTGCTGTGTTAAATTATACGCCAATAAATTTACTTCCTCACTGTTAACTAAAGCAAACACTTCATTTGCAGAACCTGGATGCTGAACCTGGTACTGTGATGTCTGCCATTAAACATCCAGAGCCATTGTCCTTGTTGTTCCATGTAGCTACTTTCGAAGAAGTTTCCCATCAGAATTATGTTTCTTCTCTCCGTGACCTAGTCACGTTCCCGTCCAATTACTGGAATGTCTTTGCTTTCTAACTGCTGCTTATAACATGTTTCATTTAGCCCACTTCATGCAGTGATGTTTGCTGCAACATGTAGTGTGGTTGGCCTGTCCACCTTGTACTGGGGTGTTAATGGACTCACTTGTGCACTTGGAGCTACCAACCTCGTTCTTTACACCCTGGTGTACACGCCAATGAAACGGATCAGTATTCTGAACACATGGATTGGCTCTTTTGGTAAGGAGTAACAGGATGTAAAAAAAGCTCTTTCATTAAGGAGGTGGTTTCAGTTTTTAGTTTACCTTTTTCTATTGCATTGAAAATCATTTAGAAATTTGTGCACTAAATACTGATGTTGTATTCCACCTTCCTACTGCCACAGCTGTGTCTACCTTTTGTGTTATCTTTCATTTTTTGTGTTACAACACAAGTCCGTTATAAGGGAATGTGTCATGTAATATCAAAACAGATTATTGCTATAAGAAATGCAGAAACTAAATCGGCCCAGTAGTTACACTTCTGACATATTTTTCTTAAAAGTCAAAACCAGCATGCTATGTCCTGATTTCTAAAATTGTATTGTGTTGTGGCCTGGCATTTTGAGAACCATTTGCTCCTCTGGTATATTTGATAAGGTTGCTTGGGTTATTGCAGTTATGTTATAATGTGGAAAGAAAATACCTGTCTGTAGTGGTAGAATCTGTGTTTTCTTAGTATAATAAATATTAAAAAACAATGGAAAATTTGGTTTTTATGAATGCTGATGTTAAGCAAGCTGCTAGCAAAGCTGCTAGTGTCAACCAGACATGCCATTGCATTAAGGTGGCACTACTCCTATACATGAACTGCCAGGTGAAATGTCAAAGAATACAGAGCATGAAGATAACAATATTAAAGCATGTGACTGTAATGTGGTGGTATGTTTGTAAAGTTAGAGGTTGAAGGCTTGAGACATTGGATCTGTAGGCCTACAAGAAAATTATGTCAGAAGCCTTTCAGCTGAGGATAGTAAGTGCATAGGTCAAAATTGTGTCTAATGTTACATGTGTTACTAAATTCACATTAATGTATGTTATATTAACAGTAGGAGCAATACCACCACTGATGGGTTGGGCAGCCTGTGCTGGAACACTGGGACCTGGAGCATGGATATTGCCTGGCATTTTGTATGCTTGGCAGTTCCCACACTTCAACGCTCTCTCATGGAATTTACGTTCTGACTATTCTCGGGCAGGATATCAGATGATGAGCGTTACAAATCCAACTCTTTGTCGGCAAACAGCTCTTCGTTACACTGGGGTAGTGTTGGTGTTGTCGTGCCTTGCACCTGTTTTAGACGTGACCACATGGTACTTTGCAGCGGGGTCCTTGCCACTTAATGCTTACTTCATGTACTTAGGTAAGATCATGGTCTGAGAACCTGTGAGTGTTATAGCAGTGATTCCCAGTTGGTGCCATGTGGCCTGATTTATGCCAGTCCACTAATTATACTCATAGTTGGCATTATATATTTTACCACAATTAGAAAACATGGTATTATGCAGATCTGTACTCTTCTGGCGTGTTACGTAGCATCGAGTGGTAATCCTTTACAGATGTTTCAGGACAGTGTATCGGCTGCTTCATTGGACTTTTTGACCCTTGAAGATGGGACCAATGTGCTGTCGTGAAATGTCGGTAAAGGATTGCCACTTGAAGCTGTATAACACCCCAGAAGAGCGCAGATCTCCTCAACGTTGCGGCAGAAGCGTGAAATCACAGATGGTATTGTGCAGCCTTACACTTTTCATTTTTCAGTTCCTTGCATCTGGATAGTTTTGTTTGAAATAGTATTGGTTTTTCTTCTCATCTACTTCTTGTTGGCTGACCATGAGGTTAGGAAGAAATTAGGCTTTCCTGGGGCAAGTGTCATGCCCCTCAGAAACGGGACAGCAGAGCCCTGCTGTGAGTTCCCTACAGGTTGAAACTTGATATGTGTGGCAACTTTGATGATCTTGTATGCCCACATGTATAATTTTATTTGCAAAGTTGAGTGTAGGCAATTACGATGTAGGTTATGGTCGGTTTTAAGATCACATGAAGGAGTTAATTTTTATGTTCTATAGAAATGCATTTATATGTGCTTGTTGGTAGTGTACAGTGTTAGACATACAAGGCACTGGTACTGCTGTTTTTCTTATTCTTCACCTGGGACATACTGGGCACTATTGGTGTTTGGTGCAGATATAGCAGAATACACGTTTGGATTTGTTCCTTTTAGCATGGCAATTCCATCAGCATTCAGACAGCAGCAGCTCACGTCGGCTGTTCCGCTTCTCACTGATCCACCTGCCATTGCTCATGGTTATGATGCTGCTCACCAAGAAACAATGGTATGTGATGGCATCTGGAAGAGGCGAAGACCAGGTAAGTGCCCCTTCTCATTGCTAGTAATAATCACACAGCTGTGAAGCCCAAACGTATTGTGATGTAACTTGAGGTGCCATGCTCTAAATTAATCCTGTCACCACAATTTTCTTGTTCTTCTAGCAACTTACAGTAGGGAAGGTGCACAAATGATGGAATGAGAGTTTTACAATTTGTGTTAGGTTTAAATTGGGGTTCAGACTATTAGAAAAATGTACAAAGAAGCATCTCTCACAGTAGTGTGTGGAACAGCATCACATCCTCACACCTCAGACTGTACAATAGATTAGTACATCAAAAAATGTAATAGTAATTGATGTATGTTTTGATAACAGGTAAGCAGAAGTACGTTACTGAATTAAAAACCATGAAGTGTGTATTGTGAACAAAATCGTTGAGGTCTTCACTGTTCTGGAATGTCGCACAGTGTATGTTGGTGGTTGTTTACTGACATTTCAGGACCGATAAGGTTGTCCCGCATCGTTGGTAACCAGCTACCAACCTATTCTGCATAACATTCCAGAAGAGCAACGGCCTAAACTACACTGTGGCAGAAGCCTGAAATCTTGCGATAAATATGTTGCTTATTTGTCGGGTTGTTGTGACTAATCATGTGGGAGGTCACCTCCATTATTGCATTTTGTAACCTATTGTTTGTTGTTCTGGCAACAACATTTTTTTTTTTTTAAATACTGTGCTTTAAGTTTGTACTGCTTGAAGCTGTGCGGTTTTAGATTTATTTGTCACGCTATGTTACATTTGTCTTCTTGGTTGCAGTAATATTTAAAAGCATTCGGTGATGTTATTAGTAGTCAGCTGTGAGGTGGGTTTGAATGAGGTGATGTTTATTAGCATGTCAGTTAATGTCCAATAAATTTTTAGTAGGTGGTATGGGTATATTGGTGAAGTTTATGTGGGTGTGTTCACTGCTTTGGTTCTGTGAGTGTTGTGGTAAGGACTGCGTGGAATCCTAACCATGGTGATTATTTGTTGCAGGTGAGGCCAAACCAATCTTTACAAAATGAAGAAACTAGTCTATCTGTAGTGAGTAATTGACCATTTCAGTACCCATGTGTACATATCCCACAGTTACATGAAGTTGTACTTACTTGTTTGTTTTGAAAATGCAGATTTACTGTAAATTGGGCATCGCTCTAATTTCTTCATGTCATGTCCTGTAAGTGTCTACTGTTTTCCTTATCCCTAAACACAAAGACCTTCCAGCAATATAAAGGCGCAGTAAAACCTCTTTAAATTGTTATCAGATAATTAGAACTCTGGTGTATTTTGAAGTAACTGTGAGTCTCCAACTTAAGGGTTTTTATTGCACATGATTAAAAAAGTAGAAAATCTGTAATTTGAAACAGTGACAAAGTCCTGTAAGTAACATACTGTATTTGAATTTTGAAGGAACATAGTGCCTCGGTTTTCAGGATGGAAGATGGAGGTAGTTTATTTCCATGAAATTTTGGTAAATTTTTACCAGACTACATGGTGTCATGTGCCAGAAAACTATTCATAATTGCCACCATGAGATCCTGGAAACTCCTGTATGAAGTGGATAATTGAATTTTCTCAGCCTACTGTCACTTACCTGCCTCACTAGTCCAAATATTCTGAAGCCTAAATGTTACTTGATAAAAAGCAGCAACAAGGTTATAGGTGCACCCATGTGGCCGCTTGTACCAGCACTGCGTCTCGGCAGTTGTGTGCCGTGTTGTTCTGTTAGAATGAAATTCAAAGTTCTGCAGACATACAAAGGGTAGACTTACGGCTTTGTATATTTTGATCTTTATAGTTTTGATAGGAGGAGACAGAGGACAGAAGATTTCGTATCGAGCGGTACCAAGCATCTTCCTCTTTTATCTTGCTCTTAATTTGATCATGGCTGTAATTTTGACCTGTTGGTGTCATTCCAAAATATCTGAATTTTGCCATAGTTTCAAAGACTGTCATGTCTATCTTTATATTATCATTCTGTCGGGAGTTCCTGGACACGTAATTATTTTTGTTAGATCTTGAACAGCTGCTGCATAACGAAAGGTAATGGAAGATTTCCAAAAATAGAATGCCAAGGTACAGCCAAGTAAAACCTTAACAAGTCCGGGAAAGAACGTAACATCGTATTCTTTCACTGTACGGAAGTTGGCAGGAATTAAGACTGTGTTGTTGCATATTTTAGTGGCCTGTTTGTACTTTTCACCAAATATTGTTTGTGTAATCAAATCAGGAAGAATGAGATGGGCAGCACATGTGGCACATGTGGGGGACAGGAGAGGTGCACACAGGGTTTTGGTGGGGAGGCCTGTTGGAAAGAAACCACTTGGAAGACTCAGGCATGGATAGGAGGATAATATTGAATTGGATGTTAAAGAATTTGGTTGGGGAGGTATGGAGTGGATTGATCTGGCTCAGGATAGGGACAAGTGGTGAGCGCTAGTGAATCCAGTAATGAAACTTCGGGTTTCGTAAAATGCGGAGAATTTCTTGACTAGCAGAGAACCTGTTAGCTTCTCAGGAAGGACTCTGCTCCATGGAATTAGTTTAGTGTAATTTAGTCACTAGCTGTGTATACGAACACACCTGTGTGTGTAGATATATATATGCATGTGTGTTTGTGCGTGTATGCGTGCACGTGCGCACGCGCTCTTTTATGCAGCATATTTTGTATGTACAAGTGTTGAGCGGCTCATAAATAAGTTTAATGTTAAATTACACGAACATGGCCCAGAAGTACAGTTTAAATAGCATACATTGCAATCTGATCATAATTATTGTTACTTGCAACTTCAGTTTATTAAAATTTTTTATTTGACTTTTAGCAGTAACAGTGGCCTCCTTTTTTGGGAAATTTTGTTTACGTTAAAATTGTCGGCTATAATCTCGAAGTTCCATACCGTCGCCACGTGTTTATTTGTTGATATGAATGTGCCATACAGATTTGTATGTCTGCCTTTGATTTATCTCCATACTGTATTTTATCTTGGCATCAAAACTGAAAGCTTTGCAAGATGCCAGCATTGTACACAATTTCAGGAACTTGGATTAATGGCGCTAGGATCGCACCCCAAATCATAAGTTCGCGGATGTATGTTTTTTTTTAAATTTAGGAAAATTAAAAAGAAAGTGTCCGATGGAGTTTTCGTAGCCTGTAAGACCCCAGTATTAATTTCCACCGCCGTAAAATTTTTTGCTCCTTCATCTGCCTTTGGTGTAGCCTTCAGCTGCATAAACTTCGTACAGGATTTCGTGAAAACCGGTGAGTTAAAAAGTTGGGAGGGGGTGTGACACGCACAGCATGGCCAGATATTTTTGACTTAAGAAAGAAATGTAGGTGAGAAACTGGAGTTCATACATTCCACACTTTCTCACAGTATCAGTGATAAATCATTCCATGCTTTGTAACCAATGCAGTTGAAATGAGACGTCAAATAAACAAAGAATGTCTCCATCCAACAGTGTAGCCCCCATGAACATATGTAGATGACAACGACGCCCTCTTCCACTGTGCAGCCGTGCTTAGTTAAACAAAAGTTGAGTCTATAAATTACGTAATAAGATTTGTGTAATTAACAAAACCCTTGCCCTGTATAAAAAGACATCAGCGGGCGGTCTATCAGGAGCAGTTTAACATTTACAGTACAAGGGGGCTGCCCGTACATTTTATCGTCCCTTTGTCAGTCAGACCCCGTGAGAAAGTTGATGTTTCTGTCGGTAGCCATTTAACTTCACGTGGATAGCAGCATCCCCCCCCCCCCCGCCCCGATTTTGTAAATGCTTATTGCCCAACGAAACGCAACTGGTGGTTTATATTAGCCACAGCGCCACCGAGATTAAGTCTGTGTGTCAGCTATTTCGGTAGTGATTGACCGCGTCTTATACTGAGGCTGTGGAAAGAAGTCCCATGGATGGTAAGGACGATGACGCTTACGGCTTCCCACTTTTCTGCCTACTGTTGTGCGTCTCTCTCTCTCTCTCTCTCTCTCTCTCTCTCTCACACACAAACACACACATTGAGGGAGGAACATAGGCTGGGGTTGTTCGAGAATAGGGTGCTGAGGAAGATATTTGGGCCTAAGAGGGACAAGGTGGCAGGGAACTAGAGAAGACAGCATAACAAGGAGCTTTATGATCTCTGCTGATCACCTAATATTATTCGGGTGATCAAGAAGTCGATAAATAACTGCACCTTTCTCACTCTATTCCCATTTTTGCCTCCAATGTCTGTCGAATGCAGAATATCTGACGAGTGGTTGGTTCATATTGATGATATCCAGTAAATTCTTCTACCGCACATTGGAAAATGTTTGCGAATTAAATTCGTGTGACAAGTTTCAATGCACACTTCAAAATATCGGTTCAACTTAAGTACGTTTAGTACATTCGATTATTAAACGTGCGAACGCAGTGTCGCTATATGCGTGGTAACTCTTTAATAAAATATTTGTAACGTGTGTGCACTGAAATACCAAAGTGTGACGCCTGTGGACCACGCAGTAGTACAGCTCTTTGAGCGACAGGGGTGTGTTTCAAGAGAGACGGCTCCCCACACTTGACACGTGACCCCTAGCCTCTCGTATCACCTCTATTCTTCGTGGGTAAGTGGTTGTAATTAATGAAGTAGGGTCCTATACCTCTGCATACGCGACTTGTATAAAGCAACAGAGACTAAAATGGACAATGCAAAACATAATGACGAAAATTACAATCGAGAGGAGTGTTTTTTTTTTAAATTATTACCGAGGTAAGTTCCTTGGCTAACTTTTGGAAGACCACTGTTTAGTACGAAGGTTTGGAAATGAACGCATAGCTTATCAGTACTCGTTTAATTATCTCCGAAATCTGAACTAATGAAATCCGTGGAAGAGTCCTTTTATTTTTGAGAAGCAAATACTTCTTCAGCTAGTCAATAAATTCCCTGCATTATGGAACCCAAATGTTCATGACCGTATTCACAAAATCCGGCCACTTTTCTCTATCCTGAGCCAGATAAATCGAGTCCACGTCCCTCCATCGTGAAGATCAATTTTTAATATTATACTCTCATCTACACCTATGTCTTCCAAGTGGTCTCTTGCCCCCAGGTTTTCCCACCAAAACCCTGTGTACACTCTTGTCTTCCCCATACCTCGTACAAGCCCTGCCAGTCTCATTTTTCTTCATTTGGTCACCCGAACAATACTTTATGAAGAATACGGGGCATGAAGCCTGTCATTATGCAGTCTCCTCCAGCCTGCTGTTGCCCCTTCCATCATAGGCCCAAATATCATCTTCACCTCTCTATTATTGACCACCTTCAGCCTGTGTTCCTGCTTCAATGTGACGGACTAACATTAAGGCAGGAAAATATGTCTTTGACGTAGAATATGGGTTTGATCTTTTTCAGAAGTTTCGTTCAAAATAGTTTTCGCCCCGACAAATATTTAACGATTTATGTTCGAGATGGCCACGGAAACGCGTATAGTTCTGTGCGTAAAGTGTAGAATAATGTTATCCGATTTTAGCGAAAAGTAGAATTTGTCAACAAATTTTACTGAAACTTCTGCTTGTCAAATTTCATGAAAATCTCTTCTGCAATTCTAAATTCCTTCTTGCGTGTGGACCAGGTTTGTAGAGTATGCGACTCGCAGAGCTTTTTGATGTGGCCCATTCACGCTTTGAAGACTTTCACAATTAGTAGATGATTTGAAATGATGGGTTAGTTATTCCACTTAGCAATTGTGAAATTTCTCAGTTATGGTATTCTTTAATGATTTGAATTTTAGGGTCCAAGAAATTAAAAAAAAAAGTTAGTGAAAAACATGTGTCATTCTATCAGTCAGTATTTAATTAACGTTTTAAAATTATAAACTTGTTATTTTTATTGCGCAATTTACCCATTAAATCCTGCAAAATTAAACAGAAGACGCGTTTCATGTCCTTGCGTTTTACTACGTTAAAAATTTTATAAACGACGGACAGCGAAGGCATTTGGCTCTATATTTTAGGGCCCAAGATGCCCACTTGGATTTTGGATTTGTCCCGCAACCTATTTTGATTTTGACAGGCCTCGTATAGATAGATCGATTTAAATATGTGCCTCGCTGGGTTGGGAACTCCCTTAAATTCTGCGCTATGCCGCACAGTGCAGAATAAGCAGCGATTAGTTACGGAAACAACTCTCAAGTGCTGGTATTTGCAATGAATACGCTCTGTATTTTACGTGCAGTATGAATTGCATATGTAAATATTATTTAGGTGTACTTATGTTCATAGAATAACACACACAGGTATCATATATTTCTTTGTTCCTACCGCTTCAAGGTAGAGCCTAAAATGTAATTGTTAGCGTACATGTTTCCCCTTAACAATGCTTTAAAAGTTCCACCCCTTACAGGCTGTAAGTTTCTATATGACAACGCACACTTAAATAAACGATTTCATTTGAATCTTAAAATTCATACATCATGGCAAGTGACATCAATAACAAGTCATGAATGAATCGCTTGGCCCCCATATAGTTCTGCTCTACCGTGCACGTATAATGGCGTTTATTTTAACCGTGGGTTTTAGAAGTTAGGGCGTGCTGATTGTCTCTCTTTTGGTTTCAGCTTCTAACGCTAACTTATTCATCGTCCTAGCGTCAACCCATGTGTTGTTTCTGCACACATTTGTCGGTATCATGTAGTCTACATATTCTGCATAGGCTCAAAGACTTGTCTTGGCCGCTGCCACACAGTCAACCTCAGCTCATGTGACGGCACACTTACAATGTAAAATAACGTAATTTCTTGTCAGTTTTGTTAAGTGCTATTCTTCCTTCGTGAGATTTTCCCAAAAATGTTGCCGCGCTAGGCGCCAGCCAAGCTCTCCTAGTGATTTGAGCCGGCCTGCTATATAAAATGCGCTAATTAATAAGATAATTAATTAAAATTATACCTTACAATCACAACTGTAATTGAAAAATTTCTGAGTAGCCTGTTTGGGAAATCCCAACTTTCGGTCGTACTGATTGATAATAAAGTAATGTTTACAAAATACGTTCCATAAACCGTGTCACAGAGTTTGTAGAAATTCGATATGGGATACTTCCACCAAAACTTATCGGCCTTTGTGATTTTTAAGGCACATTAATTAACCCTTTAAAGACGAAGCGTACCTGTTTTATATAAGGACTCAGTGCGTACCGCGCTGTAAACACTCTCCACTTCGGTTATAAAAACCAGTCTCTTAATGTTTTATAAGGCAAAACTTGCCGTTTGTTCTGAGATCCGCACAAAACACATAAACGCAATGTGGGCACCACGTAGAATTTTTTAATGTTAAACCTGGTCACATGTAATGTTACCGCTAGGCTTTAAAAGGTTAATAACAAAGTCTTCTTTATATACATTGATAAACTGACTTTTCCATGCATTTGTGTAAGGCTAAACGGTCTTACACATTATGTTGACATTCATATAAGTGACTCCCAGTAAAAGCTGTCAGGCAAGTCCAATTTTCAGGTCCACAATAAAACCTTTAAAGCCATAAATGAAGTTTGCATGCAGCTCAAAAATCTTCCACATATTTTGTTTAAATTTGATACTAGAAACTTTTACTGTTATATATTTTTTTTATTTCCAACCTTACGTAAGCTTCAAAAAATGCCTTTCACAATTTTGTGTGCTACATTATGGATCACACGTTTTGTGCTGTCTATTTTCTATGTGTATCTGCTTTCAAGGGGTTTTGATTAACAGAGGCCCTGTCATAGTCGCTGTTTTCTGGGAACAACCTAAAACTCTGTGTCCTTTTGACAATTTGAAGGACGAAATTGATATAAATTATATGTAAAAATTTAGCTGTTGTCTCCTCACAAGAAATGTTATAAAGAGCGATGAATGCGGTTTAGGGAAATCATTGCTGCTTGTCGTACACAACACACAAACTCTGTGGGCACAAAGCAGATCCTTTTAATGTTAAAGCAAGCGTTACTTGTAGTAAGTCTCCATTTTTTTTAAGTTAATCCTAGCCGCAGGTTACAAATAGTTTACTTTATAGACCATATAGGTTATGTTTCACCTCTCGTTTACGTGTCTGGCACTTTTTTCCCACCCAACGCACACTACTGAATGTACCAATTAGCTGCATCTGCCGCCTCAGCTGTTTATCCCGTCGCCTGATCTAGACCCACACTGGGGCTCTTTGGGGTGCATGTTGCCTGATGACTGAATGTTCTTTATCTATAACATCACCACATCACAGGATTTTGATGCGGGTTGCTTCTGGTTGACGGGCGGCGTGCGTCTGACTCTCCACATGACGTCACATACCCAGAATTGACCACCATTACCACCAGCATCATTAACAACAGCGTGAGAAACGGAACCCACGTAGCAGCATCTCACTGCCAGACCTGTGGGCGGTGCTAACCCCTGACGTCTGTCAAAAGGCTTGCGATACATATTAGGTAACTTAACGTCATGGGGGCGTCTGGGAGATCCAGAGTTCAGATCTGGGCCTGCAGGCTGGCTATGATGACTGAGGGGTTTGTGGTTTTGTTTAGTGCCCCCAGACAAATCTCTGGAGAGTATCTCAAATTGGGGCACGAATAATTCCTGTCGCATCCTCTACAATTCACTATTCACCAATACCCATAGCATTCAACGTCACATACGCTGATATCCTATAGCGACAGCGTTGTTAAACCGTAAATAAATAAATAAATAAATAAATAAATAAATAAATAAATTTCCTGTTCTGTTGCTGCTGCGGACACTACGACCGTTTGTGAGTTTTGGTCTTCTCCACTAGGTCACACCAGGCTTTTGTGTCTTTAACGAGACATGTTCAGTTATTCACTTTTAATTTCTTTAAATCATTTAGCACTTCATCTGTCCATCTGTTTTTTGGTCATCCTCTAGATCTCATTCCTGTGGGATTCCATTCCATCTTCTCCCACACTGTTTTTGTTTTTTCCATCCTGTTAAGATATCCCACCATTTTATCCTCTGTGTTCTTAAGTATTTAACTTATCTTCTCCTCCCATTAGTTTCTCCAATTCATCATTATTTAAATAAGTAAAATAAATAAATAAATAAATAAATTTTAAGTCTGTAAATTACAGCCAGCAAACGGATGGAGCAGATAAGCACCGGAAGGTCGCCCGCCATTACCGCCCTACAAGATGAAAAGATTCTGGTAGACCGTGTACAAGATGGAAATGAAGGTGGAACAGGGTGAAAGGTCTAAGTCTGAAAGAAAGAAGGTGAAGAAAAAGAAGACCTCATTATTTGCTGCACTGTGGTGTGAGAAGTTAGCGCAGTAAACTACAAATGTAAGGCCTATTATGTAAGTCTAAAATTAAACTCGATAAAATACGTTTGGTATTATCGCAAACATGAGGGCGAATCTCATTACGCATTCATCGTCGTCGTTGTCACATTCTTCTTGTTCCTATGGCTCTTCGGTCCTTTTCTTGGCCATGGTCTCCCCTGTTTTCTTCCTCCAGTCACTCCTGTGTCTTGCCGCTGCATGCCAGTTTTTAGTATTGAATAATTCGGCAGCATCGTTCCGCACTTCATCTTTCCATCTATTTCTCGGTTTTCCTGCAGGCTTCTTCCTCCGAGATTTCTTTCCAGACTTTGTTTTTGGATTCTGTCGGCGAGCATTCTTGCTACATGCCACACCCACTGTAATCTTTTAATACGCACCACGTTATCGCGTCAGTGTCTTCGTACAGTCTATAAAGTTCTTCGTTGTACCGTATTCTTCAGACTCATTAACTTTCACTGATCTACATACTCTGCGTATGATGTTTGGTTAATTTTATTCGCATGACCTCAAACACGAAAAATAAAATGCATAAATTCTCAGTGCTTCAGGTCTAGCTATAAGAAAATCATAAGTAGGCCTGTCTCCTTTCCTCAGCTGTCCACTAGGCTACACACAAGAGTCATGTTTTATTACGCCACATTTCCTCATTAACTCGACAGCAGCATAGCGACACGGCGGTGTGTCAAATAATACGAAAAAAAAAAGATACAGAAAGCGTTATACTACTCCCTGCTGTGAACAATGTTGCCAACTTTAGTAATCTCAGGGTGTATGTTAATAAAAATATCCCTACTTCTAAAAGCAGAACACATTCTTGTGCCAAAAAAAAAACAGTCGAATGAAAACTATTAAGCCAATGAAACAGTTCATCCACGATTCCATAACAAGAAGGTGACGTAAAATTTTAGACTAATATTTCTTGACAGTCTAGCAGCTTCTTATTACGCGCCTTTTCAACCGAACCTGAAGATTCATTTCCGTACTCACAAGAGCATGCCACTGGAGCACCTGAAACCGGTCCACATCCTCACGACTCTACCTACGTAAGGTCTAAGTTAGTATCAAATTCTGGTCTATTTTTAAGCCGCCTTCCCCCACCCCCCCCCCCCGCCCCCACACACACACAATTGATCTTTTCTCTTTAGGTTTTCTCTCCAATATGTAGTACGAATTCCCCTGTCTGCCATGCATGCTACATGCACTACCCACATTAGGCCTACTTGATTACCTAATAATGTTGATGTAGCAGAATTTACGTTCCTCCTTCTCGTGCAATTTTCTCCAGCTTCTTATTGCCTTTTCTATATAGGTCCAAATGTTTTCTTCTTTAACGTAATCTCCAAAACCCAAAATCCAGTGTTCTTCCCTTAGGGTAAGGGACTAAGTTTCACACCCACACAAAACAAATGTAAACTCACAGTTGTTATTTTTTATTTATTACGCTTCTAGACGGACAAAAATATATGCAACATAGTCGGACCCCGGGAATTTGTACCGACTGTGGCCCCCCCCCCCCCCGAGTCTCGTTGGCACTGCTTATCTCTCACCATCCTAATATATTTAGTCGAATCTGTGTAACTCCAGCAGTCGAGAAGCTTAGTTGGGTGGAATGCAAATGGCGGACGTTGCATCTGTCTGCCCACATATCCAATTTGTATAGGCATAAAGATATTTAGGTGAATTTAATATTGCATGTATACACTAAAAGTCGCCAAGCGAATGAGTTTCGGTTCTTATATGTCTCACGTAATTCATATTCTCACACGAACCTGAAATCTTAAAAACTGATCATGGAGAAATATAACCCAATCTGAGACATAAAATGGAGGCCTCATTACAAACTAAAAAATATATATTTGAAGCGTTTACCTCTGCACTTGTGGCGTGTATTTAACTAAACACAGACAAATGTTTTCATGATTGAAAATGGGGAGTTTATTTCCGCAGGGTATATAGGCCTGTATACATTCTATGCAATAATGAACGTCAGTTTACTAATTTCAGAGGATTTGCTTCACTGTCAAACTAACAAACAAAAGATCTGTAAAACTTGAGCACACTAGGATCTGACAAAGAGATAGAACCACTTAATAAATACGAAAGATAACTCAGGCAACAATGGAATTTCGTTGGCAAGGAGCCTAGCGATTCCTTTAGCGTCGTGTCTGGAGCAATGCAGTGTTTCATACTAAACACCGAGCACAGCTAGCTATGCAGGGCAACCCGGCAGCATGTTTTATATACGGGTTATTATTTCATCTAGTCCAATTGAAGACAATTTAGGATCCATTAAGTTCAATTGGATGAAACATCCCTTCCTCTTCTGTTGTTGGCATCAATTAATGCACTCGACAGAAGAGTGAATCATGGACACTGCGGTTGTGTGTGGCGAGGCATAGGCACCGAATGAATGCTCGCGGGTGAACTGTTGCAACACATTGCCGTGCTTTGGGTTTTAGCTGAGGTTACAGAGCTAGGTGTGATGGCCAAATTAATTTTCAAGTAATTGTATTACATTAAAAGAGACGTATCACACAGCGGTCAACGTACAAAAGGCTTGTAACACTTCTTGCATGTATATTTTTAAATCCTGTGTTAATTGTTACAAATCGTGTAAGCATGCCAAGCTATTAAGGCACAAACCAAGCATTACGCCGATCCACGAAAGGAATAAAAAGGATTAAAGTGCCTTTTAATGAAAGAGGAAACCGAAATTAGGAAGGCTGATTAAAAAATGCATTTTACGCACACATACCAGTGAAGATTTTCGTTCGTTTCTATCTATTGGTGGTTTATTTCATTTTTTAAAGCCTAGCGGTAACTTTGCGTACCACCAGGTTTAACATTAAAAAATTCTACGTGGTGCCCACATTGTGTTTGTGTGTTTTATACGGATCTCAGAACAAACAGCAACTTTTGTCTTATAAAACATTAAGAGATTGGTTTTTATAACCGAGGTGGAGAGTGTTTACAGCGCGGTACGCAGAGTCCTTATATAAAACAGATACGCTTCGTCTTTAAAGGATTAATGAAGCTTACCGTGTCAACAGAATCTGTTGCATATTTTCTAATCATCTCAATGGGTAATTGATCTGTTTCCCGGAGGTAAGGCGGCCGGGGCGTGGCATTGACCACCCACCCCGTCTAACGCTGAGGTTAAAGAAAGAGTACTTTCCCTCTGGGCCTTCATGGCCTGTTCTAGGGTGAACTTTACATTTACCATTAACTTTGCCTTTACTTTCTAACCACAATAAAAACAAGTATCCATTTTCTTAGAAAATTTTAATTAAAACTATCTTGTATATAGGCCTAAGTCCTTAAAATGTATTGTACCGTCTGCAAGTGATAACGTGATAAGTTACTGACTTGTTTCCTCATAAACCCTTTCGCCTTTTGATCTGTCCTTCGACCACATTTATTTTCCCAAATACCCCCTCCTGGCGTGTACGGCTACGAGGACAGCTGTGCCTTTGTTTCTTCGTTAGAACTTGGTTTTTGACGTCATAACCAGGGTTTCCTTGGTCACGTCATTATATTAAGAGAACGCTGTTCTTTATTTTAAGGGAATGAAAGAAGCAGTGGGATAGCGGATGAATATTGTGTTACGCCTTCATACAACGTGACAAGTTTTGGAAGACCTAGCCGTAGAAGGGACAACATTAAAATTAATTTTATATTACTCATTCCGTGCATGATTATTGTTAAAATACAACATTTATGCAACAAATGCACTGTTTTGAATGTCTTTACATTATAACACTTACAACACATTATAACACTTTTAACTTCGAGTGTCCCTGATGATGATCCTGTAGGATCGAAACATGTCGGACGAAGTTCTAACAATTTTATAAGTGTTATAATGTAAAGACATTAAAAACAGTGCACTGGTTGGATAAGTGTTGTATTTGGTTAAAATTAATGTTTTGCAAACGCAGTTGGAGGATGTCTAGTGGATACTTATGGCTCAAAACAGGGACGAGTGACTGGCTGTTGTGAACACGGTAGTGAACATTTGGGTCCCATGAAAAGCGGGAAGTTTCCGAACTAATTTGAGCTTGTTTAACCCTTCAAAGACGAAGCATGTCTGTTTTATATAAGGACTCAATGCGTACCGCGCTGTAAACACTCTCCACCTCGGTTATAAAAACCAGTCTCTTAATGTTTTATAAGGCAAAAGTAGCTGTTTGTTCTGGGATCCGTACAAAACACATAAACGCAATGTGGGCACCACGTAGAATTTTTTAATGTTAAATCTGGTGGTACGTAAAGTTACCGCTAGGCTTTAAAAGGTTAAGGAGGAACCTGCTCCACCGGTTGGTTTTTTATTCGAGAGCATCGTGTCACTTAACCCATTCTTGCTGCAACCAGTCAATTAAGCTGACGTGACGTTAAGGCGTAAAGTTGCGACTGCCAGAGGTCTGGGACCCGGCTGATCGTCGTTGCCGAACCACAGACCGTGTAACTTCAGATACCACGTCTTCGCTTTCGAAAGTACATAAGCCTACATAACGTAGCTTTTGAAGCATTATATACAATAAAAAGCCGTCTTCACAACTTAAATATAAAATTATTATTTATGATATATAAGACAACATGTTTCGACCACCTAGGTGGTCATCATCAGGCCTGGAACCATTGTGTATACAATATGGTTATTATCTGAGTATAAAACTAAAACATTAAAAAAAGTTTTAGTTTGATACTCAAATAATAACCATATTGTATACACAATGGTTCCACAACCTGTAATGCCATAATGAGATCTCATTGGCCTTAACCTTTTTCTGTCATATCTTGTACCCAGGCCTGATGATGACCACCTACGTGGTCGAAACATGTTGCCTTATATATCATAAATAATAGTTTTATATTGAAGTTGTGAAGACGGCTTTTTATTGTATATAATTTGCTAATCTCACATCGATATGCAATCTGTAAAGATTTTGAAGCATTGTTTTCGCTTAAATATCAGCTTCTACAGACGCAAGGTATACGTTACAGTATACACTCAGTGGACTTCTGAAAGGCTGGACGCCTTCTGAAGGAGTGTGCCTCGGCAATAGCTGGGATTGTTTTTCAAAATGATGGTCTTCTAGGTTGTTAAACCTTATTGTTTAATGTGCTTTTTCCGACGTTTCGGAGACCAAATTCAGTCACCCTGATGATTGCTGCAGCACGTTTTCCCGAAACATTGGGGAAAAAAACACATTAAACTGCACAGTATGAAAATCCACAACAATATCATTAACTGAGTGACACCCGCCTTGAAAACCCGGTACTTGTTCTTGTCACCACCTCTGTCCAAATCGCTGTATGGCCGCCGTTCATTCAGTTTACTCAGAGTCGAAGTTAAGGCCCCATTATAAAACGAGGGCTGTGGATCCTGGCTCTAAACAGAAATGGGACTGTTCTAGTGTTACAGGAACGTTTTCTTCTTTAATGAACAAATTAGAATTGAATTGAAAATCTATGTTCTGTATGCATTGTTTGTTCCGCATACATTGCGTGTTCTTTTGTTCTATAATACAGTCAAACCCGGTTGTTACGACACCGGTTTATACAACATCTCATCTATAGAATCAGATATTCTGTGGTACCAGTTAGTTCGTCACATAACCATAACATTACACTATTCAAAAAACACTAATCACCAACAAATGCACAAAGAGAGTTTTATCATCAATCGTAACACACCCCTACA
>BLKM01000550.1:5989683-6029385 GCA_013340265.1 Coptotermes formosanus | reverse complement strand
AGAGAGAGAGAGAGAGAGAGAGAGTCAAAGAGGCTTCTTTCAGCGTTGCCAAATGTAGGTCACCAAATATTACACATTAGTGGTGCTGGCATTATTAGCAGCTCACCATATATTCCACATTAGCAGGATAAAGGTTAAAACCGGCCCTCTTGCACGGCGAAATCAAGAAAGGATTCGGTTTAGTTTTGGTAGACTAAATGCACATTCTTACAGAAGATGTTGGAAGCCAGATCCTTGTGAATCAATACACTTTTTGTGCGCGTGTTATCAAAAGTCCTTTCTTGATTTCCCGTGGAAGCGGACTGGTTTTAAGTGAAACGTTTTGTACACAGGGAAAATAAGACAGCTTATAATGTGTAGGTACCTAGGCAAATAGGACTACATAATTGTACAAATATATACATATATAAATACAGAAGCAATTCAGGGACAGGTCTCCTTTCTTTCTGTGATATGGCGCTGAGTCAGTGGTTGATCGGTGCCCGACGTTTCGAGAGGAAAGGATTCAACTTTCACCGAGACTGTCCCGTCTCAAATATAAAAAATTTAAATATACAAGTATATCCAAATCTTACGCCTTGATACTGGGTAACAGACAGACGGGCATGACGTTCGTGTAAGGTGTCCATTTTTTACTGTGTAAAGAAAGCCTAAAACGGAATAAATTTTTACTATTTCTTTGAAGCATAAAATTCGTATAAGTAATGTTACACTTCCTGCCTCACAGAAAACATTGATTTTCCATTACATAGAGCAGTCGGTTAATGCCGTTTAGGGTCGCAATCCCTCTTTAGTGGCAGAATCTCACGGGACATATCAATTGAATTTGTGGGCAGAATGCGGAGTTTCTTTAACGTTAAAGGAGATTGTATATAATGGAATAAACGTTTTACTTAAAAAGTTCGAAACTTTCACAAAACAAATAAATTAAAAATTTCTTTACTACCGTTTTACGTAAGAAATACCATCACATTACACTGCAGCATTGGAGGGGGAAAAAAACGGGAAATCTTACTTCGTTCGATTGGCACTGTTATACCGTATTTAGCAGCAACGAAGGCAATTTATTATGCTGGAATGGCCATACTTAATAGGGAGCTGCGACAGTTCAGTTAGCACAGCGATTTGGCTACGGACTGTATAACGGCTGAATCCATTTCCGATTGCGTAAAGAGTCAGAGAGTTTTTATGTACCCCAAGCTTTCGAGACCGGCTGGGGCCCACGCAGCTTTATAACCGAAGTTTACTGGGGGCTGTTTTCCTGGGGACACAAACTGCAAATATGTGGGCCTGGCCAATTGCCTCCAGCTGGTACCAAGTTTAAGAAGACGTGGGGTCAGACCTCCACTGCCCATCGAATCTTCTTGTTGAGACGCTTAATTGAGCAGAATGACAACTTGACCTGTACAACATTGACGTTAGTACTAATAACTCAGAAAATATTCAATAAAGCCGCGAAGACTGATGGCCAAATTAATTGACAAAAATTTTTTAAGTCATGTACCTCGTGCTGAACATGTGTTTAATGTTTAATAGATCTACCACAAGTCGGTTTTAACTATTAGTATTCCGCCTCCAACATATGGAAAACATAACATAAAAAAAGTTCACGCATCGAAAACTTTGGGGATTAACATGAGTAGGGGTACCTCTTATAGGGGTGCCTGGTCATCCCAACTGTTGCCTGCATAAAGTGAGGTTGGTCACGTGCAATACCAGCATTGTAGGGAGGACGAAATGTAGGGTAGAGTCATCCATCCACTTCTGGTAAGCAGAAAGTATTTTGTAATGACATAAAATGGCCCGTCATCCGAAAGCAGCTCCTCAGACATTTCATACAGAACGGGCGTCGGGTGTTGTATTGCGGTTTGTAAATACTAATTACTGCGAACAACCCTTGAAGTTCAACGCAGTTAATACCAAGGCCACTGCTAGATATGTTTCTGGACCAATCCCAGCCATCAAATGCGATCCTGGATCAGTCACAGCCACTTGATAAAATCGTGAACCAGTTTCAGCCACTGGATAAATCCCGAATCATTTACAACCAGGGGCGTAGCTAGGGTGGGGCGAATGGTGCGTCTGCCCTGGTCAGTAGACTCCAAGGGGTGGAAAAATAAATATTCTCAATGAAAAATGTATTTTTTTGTCTCAAAATTGTTAAATTGTTGAAAAAATAAACAGGAGATTCAATAAATAACGTGATTTTTTAAAGTCCGTACTTTCTGTCAGGGGCGATCATTGTGATTGCTCGCCCCGGGCGTCATAAAACCTAGCAACCACAATGATTCCAACCACTTCTTACGATTCTTAACCAGGACCATCCACTTTATGCTGAACCATTTATAGCCACTGGATGCGATCCTGAATCAGTTACACCTACTGGATACAATCATGAACAAGTTTCAGCCATCGCATAGATTCTGAACCAGTTTCAGCCACCGCATAGATTTTGTACCAGTTCCAATCACTCCTATCCTCACGGCCAATTTTTTAAGCATCCGTCTTTATGTTATCAACGTCCATTCTCCTACGCCTTACACGTAGTCGTTATCGAACAAATTTTTTCCACAAAATTTATGTATGCAATTTTAGTATCACCGATCCCAGCTACATGTCAACCCTACCTTAGTCCAGACCCGAGTGTCTGGCTTTTTTTTCGTAGACCTGAAGAATCAAGACTCGACTTCCGTAATGAAGTTGACTTTATGTGACCATCCAGCCAAAACTCTCAATGATTCAGGCACTTTGTTTTCAAGCACATGTAATTGTCCCCTTAAAGTAAGAGATTAACCAGGGCTGTGGAGTCGGAGTCGGAAGGAATTTTAGGTGGAGTCGGAGTAGCAAGGAATTTTAGGTGGAGTCGGAGTCGGAAGGAATTTTAGGTGGAGTCGGAGTCGGAAAGAATTTTAGGTGGAGTCGGAGTAGGAAGGAATTTTAGGTGGAGTCGGAGTCGGAAGGAATTTTAGGTGGAGTCGGAGTCGGAAGGAATTTTAGGTGGGGTCGGAGTCGGAAGGAATTTTAGGTGGAGCCGGAGTCGGAAGGAATTTTAGGTGGGGTCGGAGTCGGAAGGAATTTTAGGTGGAGCCGGAGTCGGAAGGAATTTTAGGTGGAGTCGGAGTCGAAAGGAATTTTAGGTGGAGCCGGAGTCGGAAGGAATTTTAGGTGGAGTCGGAGTCGAAAGGAATTTTTAGGTGGAGTCAGAGTCGGAGTCGGGAAAAAATGTGCCGACTCTGACCCCGAACTCAGTCTAAAATCTTAACTAGACACTCCAACTCCAGAGCCCTGATAGCTACAGTAACCTTTAGACTTATATTGAAATGTAGGTTATAAGTCAAAAAACGTAGTCTGATGATTCACGTGGTGGCGATGAAATGTCTTATAGGTTTACCGTTATTAATGCATGTTGAGCTTTTATGAAGGGGTCGGAGTCGGAGTCGGAGTTTTAAAAATCGAGGAGTCGGAGTCGGAAGTTTTAAAAATCGAGGAGTCGGAGTTTTCGTGGACCGACTCCACATCCTTGAGATTATCAGCAGGAAGCATGACAGGGTCAATGGACTGAAGCGGTAACGCTTATTGCTTTATTCGGGAGATGCCCTTTCGAATCTTGCTCGGGACACCATCGCCATAACTAAGGATCCCCGTACATGTCCTCAGATATTCAGGGCAAATACCGGTTACCCGGCACCGCCTGCTTCTACTCCTTTATAATTCACGATGCGTTAACCATCGTACCATTTTCATCTGTAAGCTAGTAGAAAATTGTCCCTGTCCACTCCATGAAATCATATGGGGGAGTGGCGGTGCACCTACACTCATACTTAACCTCGGCACTGGGTGTAGGTGAGTGGTCAGCTTCACGCCCCCGACTCTTTACCCTGAGGAAAGAACCGTTTGTACCCATTGCATATGAATGAGTCTCGATGCTTGGGAGAAGCGGAAGGAGCCTTTCCCTCTGCCTGGAATCTAACTAGGATGCTGCAAGCTATAGGGAGTCTTGATTACCAACATCATCGGTAAATAATCCCCAGACAAAGAAGTGAGTGACATACAACACGAACCTCATCAAAATTTCCTGGTGACGTTTTTGAAATTTTCTCACGTAGAATTAAAAATATGTGTCAAATCGTTTAGGCTCTGATGCTAGGTCATAGACGGACAGACAGACATTATGTCCTTTTTTTTCCTTTGTTTCTTTATTTGTAACAAGGGCGCACCCAAGGGGGGTGCCGAGCGGCAGCCCCCCGCAAACCCCCATAACCGAAATTTAAAAACAGATTTTGTAGGTATTATGATAACAAAAGTTTAACGTGTCTTCCCCATCACCCGAAATCAGATACTGAAGTCGGCTGATGACGAGTGCATTAGAATTTTGAAAAATAAACTAATAAAATTAAAAAAATAAGATAGGACACTGTGATTGAGTCATGGAACATTTAATTTTCGTTGTAGGTATATAAATGCAGTTGCAGACAGCGTTATGTTTTACTTACAACATGATTTTTATGACACAATTTCTACATCACACATAAATTATATATAGCCTCAGGGTCAGCTCCGCCAAGTAAAAATACTGGGTGCGCACCTGCTTTGTAAAGTATGTCAGGTAGTCGCGTACTTACAGCACCCCGTTCTTGTGAATTAGGAATTACAGATGTAACAGTTACAGAGCCATGACTTCTTATTCTCGAAAGGCAGCAGAAGCTCGAATTCAAAAACTTTGTGCTTTGCATTTCAGAACAACATTCACCGCATATCAGCTGGAAGAGTTAGAACGAGCCTTCGAGCGGGCGCCCTACCCTGATGTGTTCGCCAGGGAAGAACTCGCCCTTAAATTGAACTTGAGCGAGTCTCGAGTGCAGGTTTGGTTCCAGAACCGACGCGCTAAATGGCGCAAAAGGGAACCGCCGAGAAAAACTGGCTATATGACGGCAGGTAAGTAGCTAGGTTTGTTTAACCCTTTAAAGACGAAGCGTATCTGTTTATGTAAGGACTCAGTGCGTACCGCGCTGTAAACACTCTCCACTTCGGTTATAAAAACCAGTCTCTTATTGTTTTGTAAGGAAAAAGTCGCTGTTTGCTCTGAGATCCGTACAAAACACATAAACGCAATGTGGGCACCACGTAGAATTTTTTAATGTTAAACCCAGTCGTATGTAAAGTTACAGCTAGGCTTTAAAAGGTTAATTGCACGTTTGACTTGTGGCGCGCGCGCACACCCTCGCCACACCACATCGCGTGGGCAGCACACCATATGCAGTGGCACAGAGTATGAGACACACTTCGCTATACGATCCTCGAGGTAAACATTATAATTCCGTTCAGTGAAATCTTGCTCTGGTAAGAGGAAAAGTAATTTTTTTTTCATTCTGTTGATAAGTAATTCACCGAAGGGAATGAATCTTTTGGTCACAAACTTACTTGTGTTCTACACCAACGTTCCTCCTAATGTTTCTTTTTTACAGCTGCGCGGACCTGCTACTTCTTTAAGCAGAGAAATTTTACACGACTTGACGTCTGCGCGGCACTTTAAAAGTTTTTTATAATATACATAATAAGAATATTTACAATGAAAGTTGAAAAATTCCAGCTGCGCAGCAACAATTCACGGTGAGCGGGAGAATTTCAGGTGCTGCGCGGCCGCGCCCCCGCGCAGCTTAGAGAGAACATTGTTCTACACACATATAGGAGTTTAATTCAGATTGTAGAGACGTCTATTTTATACCACTGTTTTGCAAAAAGAAAAAAACATTTTTGGGCAAAATGGTACGTTTTTATAATACCAAAAATATTCATTGTTATAGCATGCGTAGCTGTTGATTTCTAAACCGTTTCATACGTATCATATACCTAATGTGTAGGTATGTATATGTCGGATCTCCATTAAGAAGTTTCACTTCGTAGCTGCTATTGTTAAATAATTTTAACTGTTAGGCTATACCAAAAGCTATATGCAATTTTCGGACATGGCCATTTTATATTCTACCAAAATATTACATTAATCAGAGTTGCGTTTATCTTAAAGATCTACGGATGTAGGCCTACATCATTTGAGGATGTAAACGTAAGGGGCGCTTCTGTTACTTTAAGTCAGAATTCTTTATTTCCGCCATGTTGTTGCTACTGATTGCAGGAAATTGTAAAATTCGGCTTTTCCGTAACGTCCGGTGGCATAACGTTCGTACCAAGTTTCGTGGAAAACGGTTAACTCTTACAGAAGTTTAAGTGCTGCACACATACCGCACACCACATATGCACTCTCTACCCCTCTGTCTGTCTGTCTGTCTGTCTGCCTGTCTGTCTCTCAGGCACAAAAGTACCGCGTTTTATATCCTAAGTAGGGTCTGTAGGGCTCGGTTGCTCTGGTTCCAGACACATGTAACACAAAACATGGTCATCTTGCGTGAATATTTTAACAAAGGAAACTTCGAAAAGAATGCCTATTTCAGACGTTCTTTACGAAATGAAAGAAGATGGCCTTACGTACAGACCACGTCCATCCGTCTGTTTGTCCGTGACCCAGGTTCAGTGACTAAACCTCTTATCGGATTTTCATGAACTTTGACGTAGGAATTCTTTACAAGAAAGCTTTTCCATTGTTGAGGACCTGTAAGTTTTGTGAAATTCGATATGCAAGATCTCCACATAATGCCGCTGAGTAGCCGAAGTTTTGTGAAACTCGCTAAAATTTAAGCCTACTCTGCTTGCGGGCATAGCCTACATAAAATTTGCCCTATTTTTTACAATTTTCATCTGATTTGGATAAAATTGTTACAGTTGTCCTCAAAGATCTAATTTTGAATTTTGTGCAAACAGACGCAGTGAAAACCCATACTTTACATAGGTGCGCAACTAAAATTAAATACATAGGCTACTTTTCACATTTATGTAGGATTTTGGTTAGATTTTGTAAGCGATCTGCGTGCATTGGTGTAAAGTATCTGTGAGTCTCGCGAAAATTGGCACAGGAACGGCCGTTCTTTTCTTACTGGCATAAATAAAACTACATTTATGCTGATCTGATTTGCATGTGTACAGATACATTCTACACAGTGTCATATGTAGAGCTCCTTACTTCTGTCATTGTTGCCTGACAGGGTCACTAAGTTATAGGCCTGCTAAGAAATCATGAATACTTTCAAAAAACTGAGGTCAGATATAATTAAATAGGAATATTTTCAGCATTTAAGGCAGGAAAATATTAAATTGATTTCAGCACACATTGTTGTATGAATTACTAATCCTTCCTATTTCAGGATCACCTAGTTCAGCCCTTGGATCAACATTCAGTGCTCTGAACAACACACTCACTCCATTTGCAAGTCCAGCTCCTTCTGCCACTTCAACACCTGATTCATGGGCATACTCCTCAGCATATGATATATCTACCCACTTAAATTTACTTTCTCCTTCAAACTCCCCCTATTCTACATCCTTCTCAACAGCAAACAATACTGCTGCATACACATCGGCATATGCTACTATGCTTCCGCAGCATGACTCTGCCCCATCTACAGCAAATCTGTTCACTGGTGGCTCCATGCGTACACATCAGGATTATGTTGTTGCATCAAGCAATAACAGTCCACCAAGTTCATTGCGAACTCATGGCGATTATCACGGAAGCAACAGCCCTCCCATGAGGACACACCAAGATTATGTGACAGGCAACACAAACAGTCCTCCCAGTGCTCTACGGACACACCAGGACTATGCGGTCACAGGAACTGGTAACAGTAGCCCACAGAATTCTTTACGTTCTCACCAAGATTATGTGACGAATACTCACAGCCCACCACCACCATTAAGAGAATATCAGAATATTGTAATTTCCCAGCAATCGCCCACTCATCAGCAGTTGACATCAGCTATGGGAACAAGAGGGGATACTCAGGCAAGCAAAACTATGGATTACATTGATGTTGGACATATGAGTCCACAGAAGTACCAGGATGACATGCTAGGTGGACATGATAAGGGAGATGGAGGATTTAATGTAGGTGCATCAAATGGCAACAGTGCAAGCAAAGACATTAAGGCAGAGAGCAATCAGAATTTTGTGACCCTTCCACCATTTCTTGGCTGACTGAAAGCTAACATTAGTGCTGGACAGTCTATACAGGATATCGTTTTCATATGACAAATTCTCTACAGTAAAGAGGCAACTAGGTCAGTAGCCTGTGTTTAAGCTAGGAAAAATATTAATTAACATGTGAAATGAAGTAACCACAGATGATCAGCTGTTGTGCAAAAGAAAACTCTATAAATCGTCACATGAACACCTGGCGATGGAGGTCACGCTCCAAGACATCAATTATAAACCCTACTTTCACGTACCTGAATGCCTAGAAAACTTCACTGCACATGGTAACTGTGGAAGCTTTGAATCTCATGTGACAGAAAACTGGTCCGTTATGACTTCTAGATTACTTCATTCTTAACACATTCCATAATGCCAGTAAAGTAGAGGGAAACATTTCATAACAGTGAAGAAAAACTCTGTTGTTATAGAAGAATGTAGACTAATTATGGGCAAATTCTGACGTTATTGTTTTATACAGATTGATAGAAAAAAGTCTCTACTGCCATTTATATTGTGTACGATATCTCTGTTTTGATTCCCTACTAATTCTTTCTTCTCTTTCTAATGGATTCTTTTACCTGGTGCAATTGTCCTCTTCTTAATCAAAAATGCTGTACTAATTGTGCATATATCTACCTATTCCTCTACTTAAACAATTGGGCACATGCTTTTCATACCTGATATATTGCAATGTCTGTATCCGTCAATATGTAAAAATGCATGTATGTATGTATGTATGCAGGGACAGTTCCATAAAGATGAAATTACATTCATTGATAGGTGGTAAAGTTTAAATTTTAAGCAGACAAACTACCTGTCCTTCCCCAGCACAACGTTATAAGGTGTCCACTAGATTATTTTGCAACTGGTATGAGAAATGTGCTTTGAACACTCAGGCATAGAAGGCTTACATTAAAATAGGTTTTGGAGAAACAGACTGGGAGGGTGTGGGCTGGATTAATGTCAAAGAAGATAGTGACCAGATGTGGGCCCTTATGAAGACAGTGATGAACCTGCAGGTCCCATAAAAAGCACAGAATTCCTTTATTATGGGTGCAGTTCTTGGCTTCTAAAAAGGGAATCTGCACCATGATGTTAATCAGATCTTCACTAGCATTAAAGCCTAAAAATTCAAGGAGAGAACTGCTACATTTATATTAAGCAACTAAATTTGATAAGAGAACAGTATACATTAAACAGTGCTCTTATCTGGAGGAAATTATTTTATGCAAGGGTGGACACTGCAATACTAAAAATACTTAAAAATAAAAATACTTCAAATTAATATTGTAAGTATGAGAGATAAAGTTACCTTTGTCACTACAATATGTTGCAGCCAAACACAAACAGTACTGTTTGCACATGGGAGCAAATTAAATCTCTTTCTGCATTGCTTTAACTGCTGACACTGCAATAAATGTCTGAAACCAATTTTGAAGTCATTAATTATGTGCATTTTAATTAAGTTGTTCATTTAGAAAACCAACTAAATGTGCTTATGATATTCACAGTATTACAGTCTTTAATTACTCCTACATGTTTCGGCATATAATTGTGCCATCAAATTTTAAGTTGGTGTGTGAACTCCTGATGAAGGCAAAATTGTATGCCGAACCATTTAGGAGTAATGGAAGACTGTAATACTGTGTATATCATAAGCCCATAATGGTTTTATAAGTAAATAGTGTGAAACCAAGACTTTAAAAGTTAATCTGTGGGATGATAATTTGCTGGCCAGTATAAGCATGGATGTAACACAAAATATTAACTTTTATTCTTTTTCCTCTCATCCTCATCTTATTATTTCCATCAATATCCTGACCTACCAAATAAATGTGCAGCAAGCAGGTGTGCCAGAAGACTGACTAGTGGACCTTTTTCTGGATAAGACCAATTAAATGGTTACCATGTTATGTAGTGGGCCATTTAAAGTAGGACATAAGGTACAATGAGTATGTGACTTCAGTTTGGCAATATGAAAAGCTGTAACCATTTTTTCATTTTCTAATCATTTGTCCTGTAGAATCCATGTCCCAGCACTAATGTGAAACACTTCAAATTTTGTTGTTTAGTGTATGTACATACATTATATTGATATAGATTAAAGAATTTATTCATACTAAGTTCATTATGATTCAGTTAAGTACACTGGTAAAACAAAGCAAAGAAGAATTTTTTGAGGCAATAATGGTACAGTATCTTAATGCCTATTGTTCTATGTTGTATGTGAAGATAAGGAGTCAATGAACTGAGTTAACATTGAAAAACTAATCCAC
Source organism: Coptotermes formosanus (assembly GCA_013340265.1). Classification (NCBI taxonomy): domain Eukaryota; kingdom Metazoa; phylum Arthropoda; class Insecta; order Blattodea; family Rhinotermitidae; genus Coptotermes; species Coptotermes formosanus. The sequence goes on along the minus strand of BLKM01000550.1, from coordinate 6,019,026 downwards.
TTGCTCACCCCGCGGCAGCTGATGAACCGGGACTACCTAGAAATACATTTTTAGTTTGAGTGTAAATATTTTGAGAAGCGGAAGCAGGAAATATTTTGTATGGTGACGTGTTCCAGAATACTAAGAGGTGCTATGCCAATGCTCAGTACTTCTCACACTTACTTATATGATTGATCATTTTTTATCAGTACAGCCTTGTTGTTTACAAAACACATGCCATTTATTAAATATATTATATTAAGGCTACAGAAAGGTGCTCCACATACTAGCGTCTGTCCACTCTACCTACAGTGTAAGTTTCTATAATCCTATCCATTTGTATGGAATATTGATAATGATAACTATGTAGTAACTGCTGCTAGCCAGAAGCATTTTGGCTGGCTGATGTTAGCCACAGGGGGCAGGAGGGAAACACAACTGTGGAGGCCTCAAGCACGATTGGTGAAAATTCTTTTTGTGGCCGTAATGTAGTACTCTAGGAACAGGTGTTCTAAATCGGCATTTTTTTTACTTCGGAATATGTACTGTACACATATGTAATTACAAATCTCTTCAGGTTCAAATGTGTGTGTGTGTGTGTGTGTGTGTGTGTGTGTGTGTGTGTACAATATATTTAAGGTTTAGTGTAATAGGAATAAAAGTAAAATGAAATGAACATACATTTGTATTTCAATGTGTCAATGCTTTGACACACACAGTAAAGGAAATTAAGCTACAGTTTGTTACAGCACTTTCCTTAGGATCAGTGTAGTGCACTGATGAACATAAATTTTAAGTGTAAAAATTTATGTACATTTATGGGGCGTTTTTATCCCTTCTTGCATTCAGGTGCCTTAATACTTATGTATTATACTGAAATTCAGTACTTTAAGTTGGAACATATGTAATGTTACATTTTTATACTAGTGTGTTTTTAAGAGGAGAGTCCAATGCCTGTATGCCATTTATCAGTGTCATATATACTGTGCACTTCCTTCCTTCCACAAACTGTTTTTACAGGAACTGTTCACTACCAACTGTTTTGTGAGGTATCAAATTCTTATGGCAGTCAAAATTAAGACTATGGTCTTCTGGGATGTAATGCTGTCTGATTTGGTTGGGTAGACAGGTAGCAAAATTTCAGACAAACCCAATGCTGGTACCTTAATATATGACAGTTTTATCCTGAACATCACAGGTACGGACGGACTCCTCCAAAATATTGTTACCTATTTACCAAACCGCATAGTGTCCATCCCAGGAGACCATAATATTGAAAGACATGTTTGTATTATTCATTGTGGTATTCTGTTTTGATTACGAGTAAAATATTTGCCTTCTTTTTTAGAGTTCTATCCCTATTATCCAATGGTAGAGTTGAAATTATCTTATATTATTGTATATATAAAACAATATGTATGTTATGCAAGGAAATATATACTGATCGATTTTTAGCTTATTTACTCGTACATCATATTTCCCATTGGAAGAAAAATGCATAACTTTGAAACATGGAATCTTCCATAAAAAGCTGTGTTTGTTGTTGTTCTTGTCCTTGTTTGTCCAGTGCTTGCAGTTAGAATGTGTGCTGATGCTTCTGGCCTCTGCCCACATAGTCAACTAGGTAGAATCCACTTTTAAGGTGAAGGCAGGCACATGACAGATTCTGTTGCCCAGTGACAATGCCCTCATAAAAACCCAATGATTTTGGCCTAAATACCTGCTTCATCATGTTTACACCTTGTCCCTTGTCCCATCCCCAAGGCTTCGTGTGACAGATTAACAGCCAGGGTTCAGAAACTGTATGGCCGACTTTGAAGCAAGGAGGTAGCGTTCAGCAGTTGTGTTTGTGTCGGCTGTGACATACATAGTACATGAGGAGTTTCTGTACTAAAAGTATGTAACACAGCAGAATCTTCACACCATTACCTTGCAACTGTCCTGTTCGGTGTGATAAGATGCATCTCATATTTAAGGTTGAATTGGATTGTGCAACAGTTTGAGGGATGAAGGTGCCTCCATCAATAGGGTGGTGAATGGGACATTGACAGTGTGTTAGGTGTCTGTTAGAGTGTAAGGAATAGGTTACAGGATATTAATATTATTCACATTCCGTGCATGAAGCATGTCATTCATATAATTCCAAGTAAATCCAAGGGCACTTAGTTGGAATTATAGGAATAAATGTCATAGGATATCATGGGAGGGAATGATGTTGGCAGTACTGTTGGAGACAATTTGTTGCCATTTTCTGTGACTGTTTAATATTTGTGTTCAGCTTTGCAAAACAGTACACTTTTATCATCTAACACAGGGGCCAAGATGGAGCAGAGTCCCTATGAGAAGCTAGGACTTCCTGAGCAAGTTGTTATATTTTGTGCAAACTGAAGATAAAATAAATAAATAAATAGCATAAGCTACAATATAACTAAATGTAATAATTATTTAATAGAATGGTATGCATATCAGTGATATGTCTGCTTTTAATTGCCAGGCAAATGCAAGTGACATGCATGCTGGTATTGAGTGAGTCTGTTGGTAATCCACCTTCTACTTAAAATAGCTGAGAATCAAGATCTTGAAATGATGTGCGTAACTGCTAACAACAAACAACTATTGCAGACATGGTGTCAACTAGATGGTCATGCTCAACCACCTTGCTACAGACTGCAGCCTACTGCCAGCCAAATTTCAAGATTTAAGGTTTAGAATACAATATACATTTTCATCCAAAACAGATTATTGATTCAAGCCATGGATCTTCTACCCAAAAGAGTTTAGCATTTTTTGGCCATTTTACACTTACTCTTCCAAATGAGGACATTATGGACATAATGTTTGGTTGGAGAACATTACTTTCTGCAGACAGACAGACAGACAGACAGACAGACCGACGGACGGACGGATAGATAGATAGATAGATAGAAAGATAGCCTAACCTAACCTAACCTAACCTATCCTATCCTATCATATCCTATCCTATCCTATCCTATCCTATCCTATCCTAAACCTAAACTTAAACCTAATGACCAAAATGACCAAAATGACCAAATTGACTAAATTGACCAAATGGTAAAAGGGTTACAAACCCCTGTTCTAGTGATTGTCATTGTTGTACTTCGTGCTTGACAAGCATGACTGTATTCCAGTCTTACCCTAGCATTTTACCATATGCCTATTTATGTACGATTTCTTGATCTCTGTATTATGTTTTTGTGTTGGAGAAGTCACCATAGGTGGAGAACACTGGCATTTACAAAAAGAAGCAACTCTTTGTCATAATGGCGAACCTTTTCCCACAGGAAACTGATGGATGCTGAGCTCGTGGAAAAAGTAGAGTGCAGGTATAATTTTTTAAATTTAAAAATTTTGGACATTGTGTTATCTGCATGCATTGTGTTATTACAGTTGATAATGCACTATGCTGCATAATACAATGAAGTTTTCACCAAATTATGTCAAGGTTATGTCAAGGTTAGAAAATCAAGAAGGGACGGCATTGGCAGGGCATGTAGCACAATGGTAGGTTTCAGAAATTGTGTACTTGGTAGTTCAGACAAAATGGAAGAGAAAATATTACACAGTTCATTGTTCACAGTTGAATTGAAAGATTAGCTGAGAGGCCTAGACATAGATGAAAGAAATTAAGATCATCTTACATACAGTGTCATGTTGCTGATGGGAATGATCTGGCGCAGGGTGCCTGTAAACCAGAATGAATGTTCATTCTCTATGTCAGTGCTGGCAAACAGGTGGCCCTCGGCGACCTGAATAGTTTGAGTAATACAATTTCATAAACACAAGAGTGTAGGTCTACAGAACATAATATGGCAACTTGTTAGCAGAGAAAATGTTTACAAACTGTAGCTCATCACTTTTAAGATAGCATGCAGTAAACCAATATTTGTGTTTTATCGAGTTTAGTATGGCCTACTATGCTGTCACGCAGCCGTACTTTTAGCATAACTTATTGTTTGTAAATAATGGCCTTCTAGCTAATTCAATCCTGCCCTGCCCCATCTCAATGTATGTATATGCTAGTGTGGCCCTCAGACAAGTCCTTGACAAATTATGTGGCCCTCCTGTGAGTTGAAATTCGCTAGCACTGCATGTTTGTAATTTGTGCATTGGTTTGGTTTATAAATAAATGTTCAGCAACATGCACAAAATGAATAACTTGAGAAAGAGTGGTCGCAAATGTTTTTCCATGTGATATGCTACAAATGCAAAATCAGCTCAAGTTTTTGAGTTAGGTATGTACTGGTTTACCATGAAAATCTTTTTGGGGAGGTGCTCAGAATGGCCTCCACAGCTCATTATTAAGTCCTATGTACAGCATATAATAGGTGTCTACCCCAAGGTCTTGTTAAGTAGTGTTATCTGTATGGGGTCATGGCTTCATGGCCACAGCGGGCACGTTTCACATTCGTGAACAATGCTGTCTCCGTCAAGAAGTAACCATGTACTTATCAGCATACTAGATAATTCGTGCTTGCTTATCAGCACGGAGTACCTAGCTACCTTATCAATAACATTGCTAACCCTAAGTACTACCACGTGGATCATTGATAGCAACACATTATTGTCGCTACACCTATCTTCCATATTATCATTCTGTGCATTCTTTCCATAGAAGTTCCGAAATGTACGGCGTCTGTACACGAGTCCACGGATTAGAGCCTGAGTCAGCGTGGTCCAGTGGAGCTCTTATTCGGCGCTTGTGTTCGTAGTGTCTAGGTGACATAGATCACGCACGGTAGTTGAACGGGGGAGATCTGTCGTGGCGAGTGCGTTGGCGTGTTTGGGGTGGGTATGTGTCGTTGGTTAGTGCTGTTGTGTTCATAGCTCTTGTCAATGCATAGTTACTTGTAAGTGAAAGAATGCCAGTGTTTGAAGAATTGTTCGGTTCGTACATATCCGTGTTTTGTTTGGGAAAGTACGATGCATACCTTATGACGAACGTGTAACGCCATCCTTTGATATCTCGTCTGCTGATAATTTTACGCATATAATCGTCCTGTAGGAACGGCATGTATTTTGGTGCCAGCATTGTAATGTTACTGTGGCTTTATTAGTTTTCACGGTTTGTTAATTACAGTCTGTGGGAGGAGGCTAAAATTATTACACAGGGTTGTAGTCAGGCGATTTAGATATATGACGTAAAAGAAACACGCCATACCACACCGCCACCCACGAAACCATTGGTCGGATTTTCATGAAACTCGGTATAGATCTCCAAGTAATGCCGTTGAGCATTTCATTTTATTTATCCGTTTGGTCAGGTCGTTCGCATAGGGGATATTCATACGATATGTAGTTTAAAGTTATATATGACAGCCTATTTAAAATTACGTGCGTGATAATATGGGATTTCCTCATATAATTTAAACAATTATGTTGGTATGATGTACCCCACAAAAAATACAGTAATTTTCTCTATAGCAGCATGTTCAGGTTTTATGAGTTTTAGGACACACTTTACATAGCTAAGCAGTCTGCTGACTTCCAGTCCAAGCACCTACTAGGGATACAACCCATCTTCCCAAAAGCTCATATCCAAACATCATATTTTACTAATTAGTAAGATGCGTATTCATCTGTGGAATGTAATGTTTGTTGTAAAAGAAAGGATCTCAGCACTCTCTTATAAAGTGCTGTATTTGTAACACCCTTTGTTGACTGGAATTTCTTGCATAGTGTAATTCCAGTAGTCACACACTTTTTTATAGGACATCAGTTCTGCAAAATGGACATTGGCGATCTAGTTATGGTTGTGGATTTCTCTATTTTGTTCCAACTTTTCTTTCTGCATTTTTACATATCACACATGCAAGGCACTTAGAGTATGTTTAGGGCTTTATGTTGGATTTTCATTCATATATTTATACCCAGGAACTTTGTTTCTTATTTGTAGGTTGCAGCCATAGAATAGGATAGGTAATGGGTTTGGAGCCTTTTGGTTCTGATGCACGTAGGCTTTTGACAGGCCCTTTATGTCCCTTAAGCTGAACTCCAAGTCATGGAGGCTGTGTCCCTTTAATAAAGTTCCAAATCGCCCCCAGACTAGGTAACAGCTGTACTATCAAATGTAATATGTGGTTTCGGTGGAATTTTCTTTTGCCAAGTATGGAATGACATTGCTATTGTCATCTGAGTATTTGTCATGACACTGTTTGAATGAAATGCTAGCTGTAGCTTATGTATAACTCTCTTAATATTTTGTTGCAGAATAGTTACATTTTTTGCTGTTAAAAATGTATCAGCTGCAAATAAGACTGTTGATTCTTGAATGTGTATTGGAAGGTCATTTACGTATAATAAAAACAGTGTTAGTGAAAGGATTGAACATTGCGGCATGCCCTGTTTGATTTCCTTAAGGCGTGTGAATTACTTCCACACTTCATTGTGTGAACCACGTATGTAAATGAGAAGCAGGGAGGGAGGTCTAATTTTACTATTTGTGTACTTGTTGTGTGGACGAAAGAACACCAGCATTATGTGGCGCATGGCATAGCGAGGTTTTTTAATGCCTTGGGGGGGGGGGGGGGATTAATCACAATGGCTGCCCCAGCACACATTACAAACTTAAAAAATTACCATTATTTACTATTTTTGATTGATATTTTAAAATCTGTAGAGTTCATAAAAGTAGTTCTTTTATCGAAAATATTCATTTTGCCATCCCTTTGGCTCTGCTGGCCAGGGTGGCCGCTAACTCATCCTGCTCAACCCCGCCCCTGCCATCTAGCACCTGCTGTGGTGTATTATGAAGAGCAAAAAAGGAAGTGGAAGGGAGAGAACTGAAGTGTTGTGCACATCTCAGGAAAGCAGAAGTCAAAATAAGACAAGATTAGCTGAATATGTTGATTTGCCTGTAGACAGAACAAGGTTTATGAGCTGGTACAATGAAAATAAAATTGTTGTATCTTGTACTGTCACCATGTAAGGTCAGTTGGACAAGCATGTTACCACAAGGGTCGCATAATTTGTTGTATTATAGACCGAATCATAATACGAAACCCAAATCAAGAGGCCTTGTCTGAGACAAAGAGATACAATGATGTCATCTAGAGATACCAAGTCAAATTCCTTAGACCCTGGGCTAGCATATCCCCTGGATTAATGTCTCAGTTATACCAAATTGAATAACATTTGAGATTAACTGAACAAATTTAAAAAATTGTCAGCATTCGTGAGAATGTTTTGTAATTCTAATGTGTGTAATTCATCAAGTGAATCAATTTATCTAAAAAAAACTATGTTACACAGTGACAGGGGCTTATGTTATTGACATGACGTGATGGATATGGCCCCCACCCCCAGGCTGTGTAGTTGAAGCCATTCTCTTGAGTCGATATTAGTCATAGAAAGGCATCACTGTTGTAAAGTGCCTGCACTATCACAGTCATAAAAGGAAAATGCTCAGGGAAGCCCAGCAACGCCATGTCACATGATGCTGCATTGTTTCCCTGCTTCCATATTTCATACAGGTGGTGTATGTACCAGCATCGTAATGGTATGATCTGTTGTTCTTTTCGTTTACGACAAAGATGCAGAATGATTTACTTTCAGTTTGAACCTTAAATCTGTATTTTTTATAGCATTTGTTGAATCACAAGGAGCAAGATGCGGATGTTACCATTAGATGAGGAGGATACACTCCTGTTTAACAGCCAAGTGAATCGAACCCTGTATACGCTCTATCGAGATAACACAGACAAGTTCACTCTCATGTGGGAACAACAGGTAATAAGTTTCGTGTAGTGTTGAAAGGTACTGTCATTTGGCAGCAGAACAGTAATATGAAGGGTTATCTAAAAGTTCCTGGACTGAGTCGATAATGAAATATATGCTTTTTTACTGTTCATCATCCCCTTCTGAGTTATGCAATGTGCCCAGCATTTCTGCCGCTACTGGAAGCAGTTCTGGAACTGACTTTTTTTGGAATGGCTTGTGGGGTAGTTAGCAATTGTTCCTGAATTTCAGGAACAGTGTCCTCATTCCTGGAAACAAAAAAATCACAGGGCCAAATTAGGTGAGTAAGGAGGGTGCAGAATAGCAGCCATGTTTTTAGTGGCCAAATTTGCTGCACTGTCGCACTGTGTGCCAGCGCATTGTCATAATGAATCACCCAGTCCTGGTTTTACCGTCGGTTTAGATTTTTTCGACAGACTTGCTCTCTCAGATGTTGCAGGAGCTCCTGGTCATACTGCTGGTTAACCATTGGGTGTGGAGGAACAAATTCCAGGTAAATAGTGCCCTTACAGTCAAAGTAGGTCACCAGCATGCTCCTTATGTTTAATCTGACTTGCTTTGCTTTGGATTTGAGAGAATGGGCTTTTCCACTAAGGAGACTTTGCTGTGTAGGTACGTCAAATCGGCCATTACAAATCTGCAGATTGCACTAAACATACACAAGAGTAAACAGATGCTTCGAAGCAGTGCAGAGGGTTATTGCTGCAAAACTTGGTGGACAGGCCCAGAAGATAGTGATATGACAGCATTCAGACACAATGCGGTACCTCTTGCTGTTCTCAGTGCTAGCAGCAAATCAGGAACTTTTGGATACGTCTTCATATAAAGTTGTCTGTTGTAATTAGAACTCAAAACGTGGACATGCAGCAGCCTTGAACCAAATTTCTGTCACCGATTCTTTGTATCAGACTTCCCTCAGTGCCACTGAGGCCTACTGTTTGAGTGCTTTTACAAATATCAGCCTCTAAAGTAACTTCATTCCTATTTCAGTTGAGTGCTGTGAATTTTTATAAATACCAGTATTGAGAAAATCTGGAATGGTAGAAAGGAAGGCAAAAATTCAAAGTGAGGCAGAGCTGAAGTGAGCTTTCAAGTAAAAATTATGAAATATATGTCTTTTAGATGTTGGTGTAGGAGGTGGTGCGTGATAGCCTTTCACAAGAGGCCTACCAGACAGTTCCTTTCTTCTCTGCCAGGAACAGAAACGTTTTGAATATCTGTAAGCCAGACCAGTAATGTTATGAGTAGGGGGTGAATCGGTATTTTCTGGTACCTCAATGTTCGTGTCACCTCTAGTAACTGCAAGATGGTTTCTTACAGTCATACCCTTTGCTCTATACGCATGAAGGTGAGGCATAGGAAAATGGAAAATAAATCAGATGTGAAGAGAGGTTTGGTCTGATTCATATGACTTACTGAATTATGTTGATCTTTGGACATTGTTTGTCATTGCTGGTACCATAAATGACCAAGTGAGAGTAACAGAACATGAAAAGCTGCCTCACAAACCCAGATGTGAAATTCGTAGTTGCTCAGAATTTATTGGTTGGCCCTGGAGATTAGGTGACTGATTTTTTACTCCCTCTTCTTCGTGCATATCGGAGGTTCTAGTTGCAACAAGCAAGCGTTATGTAATTTATTGAACCCTTGCTCAGCACTCTTGTTTAAGTTTTTAGAATATAAGTTTGAATTTATAATATGGGTAGTTGTATATTTTAATGTTTATTTTGTGCAGGTGTTTTTCTGACTGTAAAGGGTACATACTTAATTGTCCTGTTGAACCTAATGTGCAGCCACTACAAAATCAACAGTTTGTTGTATCTGTAAATACTGTTGTCCTTCAAATATGAGGAAATATGTAATGAAAATACAGTAGTACCTTGGTATATGAGTTCCATTTGTTCCTCAACCACTGCTCATAAGGAAAGACTCCTAAAATGAAAAGTAGTTTCATATTACTTGCCATGTTACAAATTTTAATTGGTTCCAGAAGTCATTTTTTCCCAGACATGCAAAGTTCACCATAATACAGTGTAGAATGGTACGTAAGTATGAAAAAGAACAAGGTCAGGAGCTGTATTTAAATGACATTATTAGTCATTAACCTGTTCATTAATGATAATTACATGATTAGAATTGTATGGAAGGTGCATAAATATTAGATACAATCCTTATTTTAAATCTGAATGTAACACAAGCAAATGTTTGTTGTTCTTCATTATCTGGATTGGTGGGTTGTTGGGAACAGGATTGTCAAACAAAACTTTTGACACCTACATCCATGTCTGAACATCCAGCAGCAGAAGTGGGTGGTTGAGGTTCCTTTGATCTTGGATGAAAAAAATATTTGGTTTGTCATATTAACAGCTGCCTCTTTTGCCATATTATGTTAATGCTAATAGGCAAGAGTATCATCCATTGCCCCTTCAAAAGTGGAGTCAAATAAGTGAAAATTGGCTTGCCAGCAGGAGAATTTTGTGCACCTTGTGTAAGCAGAAGCTTGTAAACAGATTGCTCATGCAGCAGGGAGTTACTGTACATAAGCTAATAACATTACTTCCGTTATAAATAGTCTGTGATTCAGCAGCAAAACTTGTGAATTGTAATTTGGTACTGGAAGTTATACGAAAAAGTCTGTGGCAAAATTAACTACGATTTGTATCCATCCATTGTAACCCTACCGTAGCTGAAACTCAAACTTGGCTTAAGTACTTGCATATGATGAGGCACTACGCTACAAACTGGAAGGTCTCAGGTTCGATTCCTGATGGTGTCATTGGAATTTGTCATTGACATAATCCTTTTGGTTGCACAATTGCCCTGGGGTTGACTCAGCTTCTAGCAAATGAGTACCAGGAATATTTCCCTGGGGGGGAGGGGACGTGAAGGCAGCCAGTGTGTAGAGCTGACAACCTTACCACCTTCATGTGCCCATTGTCTAGAAATTTGGGTGCCTCAACCTCCTGGAACCCTAATGGCATGTCCAGGCCTGTAATGGGATTGCTTTACCTTACTGTTATATGACATTACAGGTTTTTGTGACTTTGAGTGTTAAGTTTATGGCCTTCTGGGATGACACCGTTCAGTTTGGTAGATAGGTACTGCCTCCTCCTCCTCCTCTTCCAGTGAGGATGGGTAGAAGGTGGCACTTTTGTACCAAACTTCACAGTATCACATCTCAGATGACACTATCTTACCACTTCAGTATTTTTAAAGCTTTGTTGCAGTATTACTTTTGGAACATTGCTTTTGCTATAAGTCCTGGAAGGATATACTTTATACTTTGAAAGAATAAAATTGGTGTGATATGACTAGAATTGTATGTGTTTGTTTTTTTCTTTCATCTATGTACAGGGAACTGGATTTTGGTTGAAGTACTGCATATCGCTAAGATCTGTGCTGCAGAAACAGGGCTTCTGTGTCCAGCTGTCTGTATTTGACTTGACTCACTTGGAAGAATTCTTTATAAACTTGGCAAAACTGCTTACAGGGACAAGGCAAGTCTTTTTCCTTTGTTATACAGATAAGAAGAATGTAACATTTGAAGCTTGCACAGCAAATGAATGCACTAATGCATTTCAGGCACTGAATCATGAAACTGATGAGTTGTAAACGTTTTTTAGATTTGCTGTGTCTTTGTTGCCAAGATTGATGTGCATGCATGTGTGCATGGAATTTGAGTGATCAGTCATAACATTGACCCTGAGGATAGTGACAGAAGAAGTCTTGTAACTTCGATTTTCAGCTAAATCATCATGTGGCTGTCAAACTCCCCCCCCCCCCCCCAAAGGGGGGGGGGGGGAGTTTGACAGCCAAGTCAGCATCAAGTCTTCCGGGATGTGATGCTGTGTTGTTGGGTAAATAGTTTCCTACTACTTGCTCAGTAATAGTGTCACATCCCAGAAGACTTGCATGTTCTGGAGCACTGCTGTGAGAACCTCAAATCTCATAAATACTGTGCATTTGTAGGCACATTTGCAAATGTGTGAAAGGTGACTGTCAGTTTCCTCATATCTGTCCATGTGTGTCTGTCTGTGTAGAACAACTCTGTTCCCACTGGACAGATTTTCATGAAGTTTGATATTTGAGCTGACAGTGTAACAGGGTACATGCACTTTGCATGCTGGGTAACCAAGGCTACAAACACACACACAATATATAATATTTATTGCTTTTCCATGGTAATAATGGTTACATGAATGCACCTTAGTGTTACATTATATGCACACTGCTTGTCTTGGTCTGTTCGAATGATATGGCTGTCACCAGATCACTAGATGGCATGTGGAGTGGGGCAGATCATAGGAGTGATCAGAGGCTGGGGAGAGGGGGGGTTAGTTAACAGCACTCACAATTGATAAGAAATTGTTTGTGTTAATTTTTTCACGACTTCTGATTGAAATGTGCCTGCTGAATGCATATCTGACATTGGTTTTCCTTTAATATCGATATTTCAAGAGATTTTAGGTTTTTGATAAAACCACCACCATGAAAAGCTCTTCTGTGTTAGTGTTGCAGCTGCCAGATGTCACCTTGAAGACAGGTTTGTCTTCTTCCTTCAGGATCCATAGACTTCAGTATATTGAGTTCAGTGTCAATCATCAATATTTTCACACAAGGGAACTTGGTTGTGTATTGAATGTTAGCTGCAGTCGTGTGATTTTAGTACTTCTTCAGTGTTTTCCATTTTAAAGCAAGAATGTCAAAGGGAAGAGGTCGTAAACTTACAGCCAATTATTTTTGTTATGTTTATGGTTTCTGTATAAGTCCAAAGCAGGTGAAACATAACACAGTGCCTGGGACAAATTTCTGCACAGCATACAAAGCATAATTTGGAGTGCCTATCAGAGACAGGATAAATTTTGGGCTCCCTGTGTATGTTGCTGTAGCTGCCAGTCTACATTAGAAGGGTGGCTGCGTGGGACTAAAATGTGTATGCCATTTGCTATACCTCAAATTTGTCTTTGGGATAGCAGAGCCACTGACCAGCACTACACCCAAAAAGTATGGCTTCAAAGGGGACAGTTAATTGCAGGTATGCACAATGTAATCCACAGGGCTTTAGTTCCAAGAGAGAAAATCTTGGTGCCACCCCTCCACATTAAACTGGGACTACTGAATTCAGTTTGTTAAAGCTTTGGATCCTAATTCTGCTGCTCTGCATAACATTAGAAAAACTTTCCTCATTTATCTGATGCAAAAGTGAAAGGTGGCATATTTACTGGACCACATATTTGTGTGATGCTTGCATCTTGAGATCTTGAACAGACAGTGCCTGTTGGTGAAAGGAATGCTTGGGAGACCTTCAGAATGGTAGTGACATATTTTCTTGGCAAGAATAAGGGTGAACATTATGAAACAATAGTGGAGTCTTTTTGATTCAACATTATTAAGTACTAGGCTGTAGAATGTCAGTAAAATTGCATTACTTGCATTCACATCTTGAATTTTTTCGACCAAATTTAGTAGATGTTAGTGAAGAACATGGTGAATGCTTCCACCAAAATATTGAGGCTATCAAGAAAAGATACCACAGATGATGGGATCCTTCTATGATGTGTGATTACATCTGGGGCTTTGTGCTGATGAGTCATCTTCTCATAAGGGAAGAAGCACATCTGCTGCTCATTTTTAAATGATTGGTAATGCATGATTAATGTAAATATGTCATGTATTAATGTATATCCATGTGGTTTCTCCAGATTTTGTATCATTTGCATGTTTGTGTGAGTGTTATGAAGACTAACAATAATGCATACTACATTATCAATAAAAATAAATATCTGTGTCTGTAAAGTGGAGTGTTGACATTACAGGAAAATGAATGTTATATTTGCGATCAGCATCACAGGATTAAGTAATAAACTCTAAAAAAGATTAGATAAACAAAAAAGTCGGTCAAATTTTGTAGCCTTGTGTTATGTAGTGTCTGGTGGTACGATTGGGCAAGTTATAATAGATATATAACAAGAAGTGTTGCTTATGCTGGTATCGTAGAAATTAATGTATTTTCTTTGCAGGTGTGTTAAAATACTTCAGTTTAGTGGAGGATTTGTTGTTGTAAATAGTGTTACATCATAGATCAGTATACTTATAATGTTCTAACATAACTGATGTCAGTCAGAGTTTGGAGTTTGTAAGCTGTTTTGCAGGGAAGCGTGACATGCATATGCTGTTTAATGATTGATGATACAGTAGCCCATCAGCTGTCCAGGAATGAATTATCTGCTGTGCTGATTAACTACATAATGTTTTGCTTACTTAAGGTATTATTATTTTCTCATGTTTGAATCAGCTGTAGTTTTATCCTACCAACAGTCAGAATTATGGTTTCTAACATGTGCTTTGTATACAGTACTGTGTTACCAACAAGTTTTCTTTTATGTGACACAGCATTGTGTAAACAAATGTTGTTCACCAGGGTGAACCATCCTGTCTTTTTGCAAGGCATTAGAGTACAGTTCAGCTGAAACAGCAGGTGGTTACATTGACAGCAGTTACAGTTATGCATTGCTGGAGGATGCCTACACAGCGTAAACGTGTAGTATTAAGTGTACTGTATACATTATGGATTGCTGTTTTAATTGTAACAAACAATGCAGAATATCAAACACATCTGCCATAAGCTGTGTGAAGATTAGTTGGGGTAAATGAACAGGGAGGATGGCCTGGTCCTGAGCAGTTCATGCATTTGTTTCATTCAGTTCCTGATAGAATCGAGAAAATCTCCCTGTGAGGATACACAGCAGGAGCACTGCAGCCCTTTTCAGAGCTAACAGATCAGGACTGTCCTTTTGCTGTACCTTTTTCAGTGTGCTTCTCCTGCCACATTTCTTTATTTGATGCTTTCTCTCCTCCCCCCCATTGCCCTGCTATGACCATCACCTACCCTGCTGTTTCCGTGTATAATGCTGCCAGTTCTCCCATCAACTTACTCTTCTGTGACTACCTTAAAGGTGGAGACGCCAAGCTGTTCCAAAATGGCAATAAACTACCAGTCAACACAGCATCATATCCCATGAGAGTGTAATCATATTATTAATATTTTTGTGCAGCAAATTGTTTGGTAAAAGGTGGACATGAATGAAAGAATGGTATTATGTGTTCTTTTTAATTTGTCCATTACAGTTCTCCCTTCCATTACCATGAATTACTGAGAATCTACTGCAGTGATTTTTCTCCCTTTGAGTCATAATATATAACATGTAGCACAGTGCAGTTGTTGGCCTATAAACATGTGGAGGTACAAGTTTTTTGGGCTAAATGTGCAGTCTGTAGGTGCTGCTGTGTACAGCATGTGTTTATGTAGTAGGTTTCTATGTTCATAACAACAACAACAACAACAACAACAATAATAATAATAATAAATTGTTCTAGTGCTGGGGCAATACACACGTATGTGAAAGATGTGGTTAGCGTTTCTAGGTTCCATCAACTCCTGAGCAACATACCTGTCGATGGTAAGTAATGGTTTTAAGCAGCATATTTTGACTGTTAATCGCATCTCTACAATAACAGAGCCGCAACTTAAAAACAACTAAAATTTTATGTTACATACAACTTTGCCTCCTAGGTGGTGTCATATAGTAAAATTACACTCTTCTGGGTATGGTGCCATGTATATTTCAGTGGATGTGTTCCTCTGAAACATGGGTATCTATCTGCTGGACCACACAATGTGATTTTTTCAGAAGATTATAAGCTTGATCTTTATTGCAGTTGAAATCTCAAATCTCACAGTTCACAAAATATTCTACCAAATTTTTTGTGACTGTTATTTTGAGAATAAGAGGAAATAAATTCACCAGTTTTACAAAATGCAGTTTTGTGAACATCCTAGTTCAGCAGTTTTGAAATTTAATTCTATGCAATTGTGAACTAACATTTTTTTAACACAGTACAGAAGAGGCAGTTATGTGACACAAAAGATAATTCTTGTGTTTCCTAGTAAATTTGGACGGGCATGTACACAAGTAAATGTGGTACGTCATAGACGTTAACCCTGAAATTTCTTTCTCTGTGTAGCCTTACCGATCCACAAGCAGACACCTTCATTTGTAAGGTTGTTTGGATCATCTCTTGTAGCAGGAAATATTACAAAGGTGAGTTGTGTAAGTTCACATGAGATTTACACTGATATTTAATGATATAAATATTGATGTAGTTCAGTATTTTCATGTGATATACTCTTTTTATATCAGCTTCATCATGAACATTTACTCTAATCAATGAGGTAAATCAAAGATGTGAAAATTGGAAGAGTTGGAGTGTGAGACATAGTCAAGGGTGTGTCTGGTACATGGTTGTTATTAACTAGGGTCTAAAGATACTTGTTCAAAGAAGACAGTGGGAAGGAAGTAGCGGACTTGGTTATCTTCGTGGAAAATGCTAAACTTAGGGTTTTGTTTCCAGTCACAATGAAGATCTTTGTGCACAGCTGTTTGCACACTGATTAAACCTTTACATTTACGAAAGCTAGAACTAAGGAATGTAAAAAATACCAAGCCTCTCTGCTCCCTGTCCAGCCATAAACTGTAGGTCTGCTTTGCAGACTGTCATTGTTATGGTCATCTTATTACTGGGAGTAATGTAAGCAGTACCATAGTTCAGATCCCCTATTAACCCGTAGGTTCTCTCTGTTGATCATCATTCTCATGATCACCAGAATCCACCACATGCATGTATTATTATCAGAAATTGGTTCTTTGCTCTTGTAAAATTATACAGAGGCCAGAACTGTCAACACAGACCATTCCAGAAGGCACTGTGCAAATGACAACAATTAGTAACCAACATAATGCCATAATCTTGAAGAATGTTTGGGAGTATAAATTTACTTTAGAAGTGAAATTGTTGTATTCAAATGAGTGGCATAGATAAACAGTTCCTGGGGGCAGCCCTGTAACTCAATCAGAGGCCCCCCTATAATTAATAGCGGGATTGCTGCTTTGTGTCAGAAAATGGAATTCAATCTGAAAGAACACACGGCAGATTTTAGTTTTCTGTAAGTATGGGGGCCCTCCTCCACTGTGGTGTCGGCTTGGGCCTTGTCTGCTGTACTGATTCAGGAGTGGCTCGTTAGACAGCTGCCAGTGAAATTGGGGACGTGGGAGTCACACTACTTTTTCCCATCTGGAAAGTAACAGCACTATAATAAAGGAAATCATGTAATCAAGGGAAACCATTTGCAACCATCCGAATGTACAGAGCTCAGAAGCCAGTGTAAGATATATTTTAGATTGCTGCATATTACTGAAGAACTACCATTCAAAAAAAGGCAAGTTATTGTTTGCTTCAGACACACATTTTGGGGTCATTTAAAGAGTTCAAAGGATAGGGAACGGTGAGAGGCAGTGAAATGAAGCCTTTCCCATCCTCTGTCAGAAGGCTTCCAACATTGTAACTGTCCCATACAGGTTAACTGTCAGAAGCTTTTCACCATCAGTTTGTGCCATGTGATGATACGTGCTGAGTGCTATTTGTCTTTCTTCATTGCATACTGTGGCATATTTTGTAGCACTAAACATATATGAACATCAGGTGGCACTAGTAGTGTATCTTTCCATATCAAAGTGTCTATGTTTTTTAAATATTTGTGTGCCCATTAATTCATAGCTGGTGGGAGTAAGGTCAAAAAAATGACAGGATTGTAATGAATATTTATTGTTGTAGCAGTCATTTGTATGTTAATGAACTGTGTATATACTACAGTGATTTATTTACTACTAATGGCATAGGCTTTATGTAGTAAGGGACGTGTTTCAACTTTAAGAATCATCTTTGTGACATACTTGAATTTTAAAATTAATGGTCTGTCAGTTCAGAAATGTGCATGTACGTGTTGATGTGTATGTGCATACATGCATTGCCAAATCCTAATGCTGATGTTGGCCAGTGGAATGTTGTTTAAATTCTAACATCATAGCTACAATGGATCCTGAATGAGCTGTTACTTACTGTTGCCCTTTTCCAGATGTTTGGTACACTCCCGTTGCACTTACGAGCAGCTGGGAGCTTGTTGCGGTTGTTGGAGCGTTGGTTAGTTGCCCGGCCTGAAAGCACTTCCGATAAGGCTTCGTGGCATGTCCCAGACAGCTGGCGTCATGGCAAGCAACTCCTGGCTGGCCACTTTGAAATTTTTCTGAAGAGAACTTGGGACACTCAGCTGTTTTCTCTACTTGATGTTAGTTCTAGAGACATCAGTTGGTGGAATACTGTCCCTGAGGTATGTATTGCTCTTTTGGCAGTGGCAAATGTTAAGACTTAACTTTGTAACATGTTTTGTGAGAGGGAGATCTGTGTTGCTAAAAGTTTTTTGCAATGTGTATACATTCTTGGCTGTCCTAACAGCATAACACTTTTCACTAAAGAGAGGGATTTTATGGTGAATTTACTGGTATGTTTCTGGCAACAATAAAACATTTGTAGGTCTTCATGTGAAGTTCTTGACATTTTTGTCCCCATTTGGACCAAATTTGGATTTTCTCAACAGAGTTTAATCAATGTCTCCAGTATCGACTTTCACGAAAATCTGTTCACCGGTTGCAGAGCTGATCCACATGGACAGGCGGACATACACGATGAAGCTAATAGGCGTGTTTTGCTTGATTTGTGGCCCATGCAGGGTTTTAGAGGTTTATAAATTGACCCTCATGAGAACAGTTTGCTCATCACAGAAGTACAGGGTGCTGCAGTGGATTGGACATTTTTGATTCCCTGTCGTAGGCAAGTGGTGATTAAAATTGGAACTTTCTTTAAAAAGTAATTATTTTTGTGTATTGTTGTTACATTAGTAGTTGAAAAGGTGTGTTGCAATTACCTACCATCATGGATTAAACAGTCTTGTAATCTTTGCTGAAGTGCTGCTTCACTCATTGCAATAAATTGTCATTCTTAATTTCAGTAATTCTGTAGTGCACCCTGTAAAGGTTACATAAAGTTGTAGCCATGTAAATGAAGCAGTTGTTTGCTAATGGCTAATAGAAAAATGCGGGATGCTTTGATACAAATAACTTTTTCATTAAGAGCTTACCAGCTTTAATGCCTCTGTAGTTTTTTCGAGAAAAGTTTCGCTTTTTGGATATGTTGAGTAGCTGGTATTTTCTGGCTCATTCTCATAAATTGCCCTTGCACATTTTTGGTAAGAATTTTTAAGGGGGAATGCAGGTTAACCTTTTAAAGTCTAGCGGTAACTTTACGTACCACCAGGTTTAACATTAAAAAATTCTACATGGTGCCCACATTGCATTTATGTGTTTTGTACAGATCTCAGAACAAACAGCAACTTTTGCGTTATAAAACATTAAGAGACTGGTTTTTATAACCGAAGTGGAGAGTGTTCACAGCGCGGTACGCACTGAGTCCTTATATGAAACAGATACGCTTCGTCTTTAAAGGGTTAATTTGATGTGCTGTGGTATTCTTAGCAGGTATCTTTCATATACTGTATCATCATACTAAGAGAGAGCATTTAAGAGCCTTACTAAAGAAGTGGTAAAATCACAGTCGCACCAAAGCAGAATTAGGTGTATACAAAATTATGGATGATGTCATTTTAATTAGTACTGCCAACATGAAATGAAAAAGGAAGCATGTACTGTAAAATACTTAATGATATCAGTTACTGTGTTCCTGAAGCTATTGAAAATAGTTATTGTTTTTCATGTTGTAGGACAACAGGATCACCAAAGTGCAAGAGCATCATGGCAAACTTCGTCACATTATTGCTGAGTTATCTAAAGGGAGTGATATTGCACTTTTTAACTGCATTGGAATTATGAGCAAAGAGATATTTTCTCACCACATTGTGACCTCATGTCCACGTGGCAAATTCAGAATCCTTAACAGAGACACAGTCACACTAATGTTCATGAGTGCCCTGTGTCGTGGCCTGTACTTGGTTGAGAACACAACGGCCTTCCACCCATTTTCTCAGGTAACCAGTAGTATTCAGATGGATGGATGGATGGGTGGGTGGAGGCAGATGCATTGGTGAATATAGGTTGTAGATATAGGTGAATGTAAACGGATATAGACGGATGGACAGATAGATGATGGATGGATGGGTGGGTGGATGGATGGATGGATGCATGGATGGATGGATGGTGGGATGGATGGGTGGATGGTGGGATGGATGGTTGGATGGCTGGATTGATGGACGGCTGGGTAGAGGTAAAGAGACAGACAGACATACGTACGTACGTACGTACAGACAGACAGACAGACAGACAGACAGACAGACAGACAGACAGACAGACAGACAGACAGACAGACAGAGGCATATCCAAAAGTTCTGCCGCCGGTCCCTTGGACCGAACAGCGGGTAGTATAGTTTTCTGCCACCAAGTGCCAAATAGTACTGCTATCTTCTAAGCCAATCTGGTAGTGAGTTTTTCGACCATAGCCCTCTGTGGCTCTTTAGCAGATGTTTATTGTTGTGCATGTTAGGTGTTTCTACCTTTCTATAGTGGCTGATTTGATTTGCTTCAGACTCCGGAAAGCTGCATCAGAAATGCACAGAATGCTCAAAACAGCTCTTGGTAGCAGTACTGTAGTGCATACACAGACTTCTGAACAGTTTTCTGGATACAAGTATGCAGTAACGTCAGTTGAATATTGTGAGCTTTCAGGTCATTCCTTCTCAGGTCACACAGGCAAAAATGTGGAGAAACTTTGCAAAATCATCAGTAAGGACTATTGAGGTACCATTGCAGACATCACTCACAGATTAGGCCTCCTGTGTGGAACATGCTAGTGATTTCTAAGTGAGGGCTTGAACTTGCAGCAGATATTCGCAAAACTGGTGCTGCAGTTGCTCACTGACAACAAAAGCTGTGATGTGTGTATGCCGGGAAATATTGGGTGAAGTCAGAAGCTAGAGAAATTTCTGTCAAGGGTTATAACATGGCATGAAACCAGAGTGTACAATAAAAACCCCGAAACCAAAGAATACTTCTTGTCAGTGGAAAAGCCAACCCTCTCCATGTTTGAAGGGCAAGTTGGGTCAAACACAAAGACCATGTTAGTTGATCTTTTTTGGCTGAGAGAACTATGTTTGTCTGGAATTTGTTCCTTCAGGCCATATTGTTAACAACCTTTATAACTGGGAGGTTCTGCAACATCCAAGGGAGTAACTTCACTGAAAACGTCTGGAACGGTGGTAGGACCAGGTTGGTTGATTCAGGCCAAGACACTACAGTGCACTCTCTTTATTAGTGCATCAGTTTTTTGCAGCTAAAGATACAGCTGTGTTTCCCTACCCACCGCATTCACCTGATTTGACCCCTTGTAATTTCTTCATGTTTTTTCCAAGAATGAATTGCAGCAGTGAGGGTTATTTGCAGGATGTTATCCAATTTCAGGAAAAATTGCTAACTGTTCTACATGTGATTCTGAAAAGTCAGTTGTAGCATTGCTTCTAGCTGAGGCAGGAACATTGAACCTGTTGCGTAACATAGGAAGGAGTCTGTTTTGAAGGGATGGCAGCAAACTGTAACGCATGTAAGCATATGTTTAATAACTGGCTTGGTTCAGGAACTTTTGGATACTCCTTTATATATGGCATCCAACTGGGACCATGAGAAGAAGTCGCATGGATGGTGGTGATAACAGCGCTGGAGGTCCTTCCTTTGTGCTTGCTGTGGTGTCCCACTTTGGCCACCTCTGGGCTGTGTCAGTAATCCAAAATTCATTCCTGTTGACGATTATTGCATGGTTTTTGCCACCAGCATCATGTGAACAGAATGACTGGGTGACTAGAGGTAAATACAGGAGGGTAATCTTATTGAGTGGGGGACAGTCCATGTTGCTTATTTGCGTGGCCTCAGAAATGCACAAAAATGGATCAGTGAATTGATTACGTAACACGGTTTAATTTTTTCTAGCTTCACTGTTTACAGTGAAGCAGTTGTTGGAAAGTTGCAGTCATACATTGTTCATAGAATGTACACAATTAAATGAATGTTGTTGTATGTGGACATTATTGTTCTTATTATTAGGTAATTATCAGCTTCAGTAATGCTGCATTTAGCCATGCTTTCTGGTATGGGGAAAGAGGAATGCAAACACAGCTGTGTAATTTGGAAGCAAAACACATCTGTAAGTATAATTTGATGTAATTATGTGTAACAGACATAGTAAACCTGGAGATTTTTATGTTGGTGAGAATTCAGGTGGTATTGTCTAGGTTATAGTGTGTAGTTTTGAAGACTGATACCAGCATTCCAGAGGAACATACTATGGATAGTTACTGTGGAGTTTGCAGTTGACTGTAGCAGTAGTTTACGCAGGGGAAAGCAGACCATCCTTTGCTTGTGACTAGTAACTGATATATTCCAGTTAAAAGTACGTTGAGCTGAAGTGCAGTCACATTTTGTGTGTGTAAGATGACACAATTATTTTCTGTAATGTTCTGTGTGGTTTGAGCTGTGCCTAAATTTGGCTTTTAGGCTTGTCATAAACGAAACATCTAGCAAATGGCAACTACTGGAAAGAAGGTCATGCAGTGGTAGAGACTCATGTTTTTGACAGTACGTATATATGTTTTCTCCTGACCGTGTCACGAGTGGTATGGGACTCCACTCATGCTGTGCAGGTCAGTTGCATTCCCTTGAATAAAAGATGGTACGTCCAGCTTCACCGACAACCCTTTAGAATGTTGGTGTCAATTGTGTAAGCTAAATGTTCTCTTGTTTAATTTTTGCCCGATGTCGTGTATTACCCGTTCGTGTTTCTTGAAGTTTGACTAGGTTTATTTTGTTAGGAACCTTGTTTCTGACCCCATCTTTTGTTTTGCTTTAGCTTCACATGCTGTTCATCGGCATTTTTGACATTTTTTAGTCCAAACCATTTACCCCATCACAGATTAACAGATAGTTTTCCATGATCTTATAAAGTTTTGTGTCATTATGTTTTGCATAGTTTATTTCTGTTTTGGCAAATAT
Source organism: Coptotermes formosanus (assembly GCA_013340265.1). Classification (NCBI taxonomy): domain Eukaryota; kingdom Metazoa; phylum Arthropoda; class Insecta; order Blattodea; family Rhinotermitidae; genus Coptotermes; species Coptotermes formosanus. The sequence continues at coordinate 5,996,350 of BLKM01000550.1, read as the reverse complement.
TTGAATCTGTCTTGGTCTTACACATTTTTTCTGTGAGGTTTCACTGAATTTGTCATAGTAAGCTGTTGGTATTTTTTTTTCAGCTGGAAGCCCTGTTGGGATTCTGCATGCAGCTGAAGTAAACTTCTTGTTTCATGTTATCGGCAGTCATCTAATTCGTGCCCGCTTGGGTAAGTTCTGCGTTAGTGTTTGCAGTACTGACTTCACAGGGAGCTGATTTCAGATTTATATGTATTCAGTACTGTACTGTTTGTGGTCATGGCAAAACAACTATGGGCAGGCCATTATTGCTGTTATTTCCTTATATGAGTGGCACATTGTAAGAATGCACTGTAAGTCACAATGAATTTATTATTAATTCTCTTGTTGTTCATCAGAATGCTCTGTTCTGCATGAAATTACATTTCTTTTAACCTTTTAAGTCCATAATGTTTTGGGCCTCTGTAGTGTAGCATTCTTGTGCACCTGTTTGCTGGATGCAATGCATAGAAACTTAATCAGTTGTAGGATGACCAGTTGTCCCAGCTTAACAGGTTTATCTCATGATGTATTTGCTGGAAGTGAACAGGTGTTGGATAATGCATTAACTGCCTGTTGAGTGCTCTGTGTTTGTTCTTTCATTAAAGGCATCATGAGGATGTGAAATATTCCATCATGCTTCATCCCCCACCACCTTACCAAAGCTCAGAAGTGGCACTGATACCTGTTGCTAAATGCAGCCTTGAATGGTCCTGCAACAAAGTGATTCATTTCTGCATCATATTGTATCACCTGATGAAACCTGGGCACAGGCTTATGAGTGGAAACTGAGGTGGTAGTTGAACAGGTTGCACTGTCCGAGTTCTCCATGTCTGAAGAAACTTTGCCTGGACACCAGCAGTGATAAAATGATACTGATTATCATTATATCTGTCAAGAGCTTTGATAAGGTGCAGAACAGTGTTGTTGTTCTGCTCTTCAGGGTTGAGATTAGCAGTAATATATGTGTGCCACTTTTGCGCTTTTGTAAGGTCTGTGGGCTGGAGCTTTTTGCATCCCAGTGATGTCGTTAATGATGTGACTGTCACTAAAAGCACTCATTTTAAGTTCCATAGCCAATTGATATGTGCTGTGTTACAAGAAACCAAAGTAATTGATTGTTGGTGTGCTGTCTGCTATCGTACACGTGTGACATTGATACCATACGTTCAGAACATGGTCTGCGGGCTATTCACTATGCAGATGATCAATTTGAGAACTTTCTGCACATTCAGCAGCAGTGTTGGCAATATTTTTCAGTCGGCCCACCTGATAGTATTATTAATTCTATCCTTACAGTGTCTGTGATGTATCTGCTATTGCAGAAAACAGATTTTGACAGAACTATGATAAGCTCATATGATCACCTGCACAACCCATTGTGTAAATTGCATGTTGTCGCCAGTGAAGTATGTAAAATGAAAAATAAAAACATGTGAAAAACATGTCTTTATGCCAATGGAATATGCCTTCCAATTCTCATTTTTGCAATAAAATAATTTAAGAATGAATATCTGTTTATTATAGAGCACAAGGGCAATATTCCAGCCTCACTTAATCCTTTGCCACCTCTGAAGGCCTCTTAACATCATGTAGGTCCACTGTCATAAGCCTTTAGACATGAACTCTACAGTCTTGTTGCCATGTATAAATGTGTGTTGAGGTTCATGTTCTCTTAACACCTGTTGCATGGTAATACATGTTGTGTCTCTGAGTATAGCAGCTTTAGTGCATAAAAAGCCTGTATCTGTCATACCATCCATGAGAATTGCTGTGTTCAGGGTCGCATGTAGTTTGCATAGAGGAGCCACCAGTAGCAGGAGTTACACATTTTTTTCATGCAAAGGCATCTGTGTAAATGTTTTCACAAATTTGTTTATAGTTGGTAGGAGTGATATTGCAAATAAAAAGGATGGGAGAAGGTTAATTTATCAGTCAGAACACATGTCTGAATTCAGTTGTTTTGTATGTCATCTTTCTACTTTCAGCTATAGATTTAAATTCAAAATTTTATGACACGCTGTATGGACGCATTACTTGGATGTCACGCATTACTCTTACACGGCTTCCATGGAACATTCCACTTTTCGCTAACTGGCTGGAAGTGTTGTTGATTCAGATATACAAGGTACAGTGTGTGTATTTCTTATTGTAATGTGAAAGTGGTGAGCCATCGGGTGCTGAGAAAATTACATACAGAGAAACTTTGTATTATTCATTGGGAAAGTCTGTTATAATGTGAGTTTGTAATGGTATGGAACAGTGTTGTTATCAGGAATACTCACTGTTGTCAGATTTGCATTTGGCAACATTAATATCACGTCCAGAACCAAATGTATATTTTTACAGATACGTCATTGTGACTAGTGACAGTAGTGAAGTCGGTAATGGAATTATGAGCTATTCTGCCCACCTGAAATTACAGTTGGGACATGTAGATAAATTAGAATTGAGTATGCCAACAAAAACAATTATGTGGGTTTAATAATTGCGAAAATTTGTTTGTGGTACATCGCAAATGTGATAGACTGTGTTGACCACTTGTTTGGTCACATCTGTGTACTGTTCAACAACTGTGGTGGCCATAAGAATGTGTAGAGATATATTATTTAGTTAAGTTTAGTTTAGTTTGTATTTCATCCTGAAAATCATTACAAAATGATGTTGGATACATCCAGAGATTAATTATAATCAAGTACAATAATTATGGTACAACCAGCAAATATGTAAAATTAAAATAATTACGTACATAAACAACACCAAACACTAAACAAAGCACAAAACACAAAACACTAATTAACACAGTAAAGAAGGTACAAGCAATTACAGTCTGGAGAAGCATCAATAAAGTAATCAATTAAAAGTGAACCTTCATAAATTCTTCCACCGAATAAAAGCTGTTTTCAAGAAGGAGCTTCTTGAATTTTGTTCTTGACTTAACCCTTTTGATTTCACTAGGTAGTTTGTTCTAAATAAGCACACTGTTGTATGCAATACTGTGTTCAAATTGTTTTGTGTTGTGGTTTGTAATAAATAAATCAGCCTTATTTCTTGTATCATGTGAGTGAAACATAGAATTTGTTTTAAATTTACGTAGGTACCTTCTAGTGTACATAAGAATTTCAGAGATATATGTACAAGGCAGTGTCATAATCTTTAATTTTTTGAAATATGGTTTGCAACTTGACGTGTTAGAAATATTAACTGTTAATCTTATTGCTTTTTTTTTTTGTGTATTTTAAAAACTTTCTGAAGATTTCTAACATTTCCCCAAAATGAGATACCATACTTCAAAAATGAATGCATGTATGCCAAATACATGGTTCTAACAAGATTTGTGCTTACAAATGATGTGATAGTTTTAATTGCATAACAAAGTTTACTTAGTTTAACTACTAATTTTTCCATGTGACAATCCCAATTTAAATTATGATCTAGCCACACTACCAAAATTTTGTTTCTGACACATAACTAATTTGTCTGCCTTTCAGTATTATGTCAGGAAATACTATGTGTTTATTTAATTCGTGATGAAAGCCTAATGCCAATGATTTATCTTTAGTTATAATCAATCTGTTATTCTCAAACGAGGGTAAAATGCTTTTATTTATTTTATCCAAATTTAAGGTTATATCCTGCGTGTTTTTACCAATTATTAAAATGCTAGTATCATCAGCTAAATGTGTTAGTTTGATGCCTGTGTTGTTGTTGATACCTGTATCTGCATCATTCGTGTATATTAAAAATAACAACAGTCCTAAAATGGAACCCTGTGGGACACCGAGCCATGGAGCCAACCCTTGTAGGGGAGTAAACCCCAATATAAAATCTCGGAGACTGGGGGTTTGGAGTAGTGTTAACAAGTCTACCCTGTAAAATGTTGTTGTTTCAAAACCCCAGTTAGGGGAGGCCATGTCCAGGAGATAGGATGAAGAGCCATAAGAGGAGGAGGAGGTATTTAAAATGGGTGCCTCCTAGACGCTTTGTCATTGTACACTGACTGTTCGAGCTACTGATAGCTGTGTAATTCCTGACATAAAGATTCTGTTTGCTAACCTGTCATATTTCATAATGTAAGTGGTATGAGATTGCTTTCACGTTTGCTAACGATGTATCCGTCTTTCTCATGTGATTTCAGTTTGAACGCTTCTTTATTCCACTGTGTCATTTCCCACTACGCAGGAATATTATTTCCCTTGTGGAATGCGTGTATAGAAAAGTAGCTGAAGCAGAGTTCCTGGTTAAAGCGTGTATAATCATAGTAGATGGAATTCGGAAGAGACAAACACAGGAAGCGTCTCGGTGAGTATTAACGTTGTTTGTGTGTTTGTATATGAGTTCAAAGGTGCGTCAGCATTGGCGGCTATTTGCACGTGATTATTACTGCTCCAGGCACTGATAATAATTTATTGTTTATGGTAACTTTAGTTGCGGTAGGCATGAAGTTTCTACACTGACTTCCCTAGCGGTGATATGAAGATTGAAATTAAAGTTCACTTTAAAGAAAAAAGCGTGCCAGTGTATGATGTAAATTATCAGTCAGAAATGGACAAAGGTACTTTAGTAGGAGTAGATGTGAAATTGAAGTAACATTTGCAGGTGCCATGGGCCACGCATGTTGTTGTACACCATTATACCAAGACTTAGCCACATGATGCAGTTCCTACAAACAGATGCATACACAGTGTTACAAGGTAAGGTAATATGTGTATACTCATCCACATTTTTCGTTACATTAATGTGTGCTACCTCTGTAAGCATAAATAGTGGTCATGTAGTCTGGTAAGTGGTTAACAGCATTCTGAGTCTCCTTTAGTCGCCCTTTTCTTGTCTAAGAAGAAGTTGCAATCCAAGTTTGTTCATAGTTAGAAAAGGAAAGAGTGGCAGTGGTGGGATATGTAAGAAGCATGTACAAAATAAAGTGCTGAGAAGGGTATTATAATCAAAATCTAAAGAAAGGAGAGCTGTTGATTCTGAATATGATTCAGCCAGGTACTAGAAAACACCATGAAGGGAGAAACATGCTGACAAGAAATGAAAGTGGATAGTTACTTGCGAAAATGTTAACACTGGAGTCTTTTCATCCATGTGACTACATAAAATGGGAAAATGATGAAAGAACTGTAGTGGCAGCGGGAGGAGTTTACTCTGAGTATGTTGATTTTTCCACATCAGTTACCATTCCACAGTCCTCCATATTCATACTTGCCTGCCATGAATACTATATGTAGAGCCTTGCCTATTGACAGCATTGCTGAGTAAAATATTAAACAAGAAAGGAAAAAGATATTGAAATCATGATTTGCTGCTGCAACTTTGGCCCTCTGTAGCCATGTGATGTAAAACATGTAATCTTTATTGAACATTATATTCATTGTGATGTACCAGTTTGTTGTGATTTCAGTTATACTAAATGCTGGCTGGGACAAGGAAGAGAGGGAGGATGGAGCAAGCTGTCTCCTAGTGGACAACAGGATTAAAGTAGATCTGGCTGCTTGGAATTCTGTTCCAGACATTAACGACTTCTATAATGGAAACTTCCGGTATGTAAGGGATTATGCATAGTTCTGGCTTCTGGAAATATAAATTCCATTTTACTAATCATTGCAGGATCTTGACCTGGGACTATCTGAACAAGGTTTTCCATTATATTCCTCAGTTCTGGCAGTCAGATGTCAGGGTAGTGCCTCAAGTTGGCTGTGACTACTCCTTTTCATGCCCTTTCTGGTTCATTGTTCATTAATGATCCAGTGTTACATAGCTTGAGCTGCTGACACTGTCATTAAATAAACAACCCTGTGTGACATATGCTTTTTTAGTGGAGTGTTACTTGAGCTTGAAGGCCTTTGGAATGTGACAGTGCTGCTGGGTGAGTAGTTCAGTTTTCCAAGGGATCAAAAGGCCTTCAAAGTGTTCGGAGCTGCTTACCCAATGACACTGTGTCACATCACAGAAGACCTTAACCCTTGAAAGAAATACCGTTTTTTCACATAGTTGAATCAAGGACCACTGTTTTTGTTACAAAGTGGAAGGCAAGTCTCTTCCTGTCACTAAATGCAAGTAGGGGACAGTGATGTGAAAAGGTCAATATTATTATGGAGGTGAGTGGTCAGTTTCACACACTGGCTTGTTCCTCCAAAATAACCTGTGGTACTTTGATACTTATACAGTGTTGAATTGGGTGGGTCTTTGATCCATTCTGAGCCGGTGATGATTAAAAAAATAGGTCCAGCATGCGAGATTCACTCCATGAAGTGGCCCAACAGAGAAGAGTTCCACTTGAAGATGTAACTAGATACCATTTCCAAAATAGTGTGGTTTCCAGTGCATTTACAAGTGTTGTGTAGGGATCTTCAATCAAACAGCAGTTATTTCCCAGTATAGGTTTAACCCTTTGACACCGAAATTAAATCCCCCGGCGCAGGGCCAGCACCCGGAGTTTCTTCTACCGGGCATTTAATTTTTACGCTTGCTCTTAAATAAAAAATCATATTTCATAGACTTTTCGTTCAAACTTAAAGCCGCAAAATTTAGCCGTGTGTTTATGAATTGCTTAATTCGGGAAAAAATATTAATCAATTTTTATAATAAATTTAGGCCCGTGAATTGCATGCATTATACAAAATGTGGTGTAAGTACTGTATTACTC
>BLKM01000550.1:5872536-5989522 GCA_013340265.1 Coptotermes formosanus | reverse complement strand
CATAAGGCAGTCCAGACCTTCAGAGACCTACAGCATAGCAGAGCTTAACTGTTTCTGGTGCAGGGGTGAAACAAATTGCTTCCAAATTTGACGCAACATTCGCAGCCCCTTTATGGGACGTTCGGCAGGTTTAAATGCTCACACGGAGTCCCCGATCGGGGACCTTCGGCGTTTAAAGGTTAACTGATTTGTTTTTACAACTCAGTCAGTCTCTGTTTACTGTGCAGTATGAGCTGAATCTTTATAGTTCAAGTTAATCTAATTCTTGCAAAGGGTTGCACAAAAGATCATAAACGGTTGAGGTGCAAGGGTCACTGTGGTGCCCACCTTACTGTACTCTTCTAATTTGATTCATCAAAGAGTTAAAACATGAGTTGCCACAAAAAAAGTTAGTTGTCCGCTTTGTCCGTTTGGCACCCCCTTGTGAAGACACACTGGCGAGTGGAGGTGCAGCTCCACACAGTCTTAAGATTAGCAGTAAATGCAGATGTGGTCAGTTTTCATGTTCTTTCCACATTCCCCAGGGGATGAAGCTCAGACTACCCATCTGATAGGAGGCTAGGTGGACGTGAGAGTCTTCGGGACATTGGGGTGTTAACATTTTCACATCTGAATGACGCTGCAGCTCCCAGCCTGACGCCTGGTCAGTGCATTGGACTGGGTGAATTGTTTCTTCATGAAGTACATACACGTAGACAATGATTATGCAAGTAGATATGAGATTTTTATTTTATGCTTGTTGTTGTTAGGTGGCTCATGTATATTTTAGGTGTGAAAGAAATTGTTTTTTTTTGGGCGGAGGGGGGGTGTTGTGTAATACGTATCTTGGGTCTCCATGTGAACGGTGTCTGTATGTTTGCAGGAACATAAACTACTGGATTTCGGATGCAGAATGGCCAGATGTCAGAGGGGGAGAACAGTTTTTTACAGAGGCATATGAAGTGAGTAGAAATGTTTTGTACAGTGTCTCTGTCGTCTTTAGTCTGGTTAGCCACACAGGAAAGGTATTTATATTTCACTGAGGATATTACGAGCCTGTGTTCTGAAACCTAAATAGTACTTTGAATGTCATTCATTGGTTGAAGTGAAACAAAATTTTATGTACCCTGTAGAAGTGTGTGCATGCACATGAAAACATTTCATGTAGTAGTGTTTGTTCTGTGTACAGTTACTATGTAAAAGTGTTTCTGAATCTAAAATGTACTTCATGGGGATCATATGTGACCATAGTAAGTTGGATGTGGGGGGAAAAGAATGTCATGTGCACAATGAAGAATCTGCTCCATAAATTGATGAGTACAAAAAAGTGATTACCTTATTTTTGTACTTTATTCTGTACCTTTTTAGATAATTTGTGTTTGATTCATAATTGAACAGTATTTGTGGATATATTGAGAATATTGTCTGCAAAATTTTTTAAGATGATAGAGTAACAGCCTCCCAACTCGGATCAGAAAGAAGGAAAAAATGAATGGAAAAATGTTACAAAAATAAATATATACTGTTTTTTTATTATTTCACACTTTAAATACACATATTCAAAAATTTAAGCTTTTGCTATATTGAAAAAACAGTGTCAATGCTTGAAATTTGATTTGTTACATGTTTCTCTTTCTGTCAGACTGCTTTGAAAATTGCAAGTCCTCTGGGATCACTGTGTGGTTTGGGTGAGTAGAACTGTTTACCCAGGAACATGGCATAACATCCCAGAAGACTTGAATTGTGGGTACTTAGAAATGTGACATAATATAACATCCCACAAGTTAGAGGTTAAGATTGTGTCTTGAAATTTGGTGTGGTAACAGGACTTAATGCAGGTTGTATAAGATAATTCTTTCATGGAACTTGAAATAGCATGATTGCATGGAATCTCCATTACGCTTTGCATGTGTTGGTCATAACTAATGAACGATTGTAGGTGGGTATGTAAAATATTGTAGATCAAAGAAACACATACAAACGTTCTGTGAAATGTTTTTATATGCTAACAAGTATAAACCTGGTGATAGTGCAGAGCTCTGCATTTTTTGTGGTAGGTAACTGTATTGATGGTGAGTTTTTTATGACTATTACAGAAGAAAGTAGTGTCAAAAGACATATATGTCTGTACCCAGAGGGCATGTATGTATGTCCATCGCACAGAAGTGGTTAACAGAATCTGAACCTGCTTGCAAAAGTTATAGAAATAAATACTACTGTATATTTTCTTGACTCTCATAGTACAGCAGACCAAAAATTAAAACCCAGAGTCGCAAACCTTGCCTGACCTGCAGGATTTGAGGTTATGGTGGTGATGTTGGTAAAGATGAAAAGCTTCAGGGATGTGATGCTGTGTCATTGGACCAGTAGTTCCCTGCTGTTCTGAAGGATTGTATGGCCTTCATCTTCATTGTCAGGCAGTCCAAGAAGAATGGCCATGTGGGAGAAGTAATGTGTATCGCAGAGGCGTGGTTGATGGATGGCCCGACAAGGTGGCAAGCCAGTATGTGTACTGGAGGGACCAGTTGCTACCCACACATTATTTTTCTCATGTGGCTGTGTTGGGCTGCTCAGCTGTGACAATATAGGCACTAGTATTCTTTGTAGTGTTGGGAACTACACATACTTTCCCAGTGACATCCCAGAAGACTTGTATCTTCTATGTACTTCTCATGTCTTGAGCTGTTAGATCCATCCTTGGTGTAAAAGAGGTGCAATATGAAGAATTAAAAGTTTCTGAATTTGTCTGGGTTTCCATAAGCTGGACGTTTGTCTGTAGTACTACAGGGAATAGTAGTTTGCTGTATGTATTCCAGCTTTAAAGCTTTAACCATTACAGAAAATGTAGGAGTCCTGTGAAGTAGATATGATTCAGTTACGTCCAAGTTGTGTCAGAAACAGTTAATGCTAGACTTAATGCTGGACGAGTCCATTTGCTTGTTTATATTGTTCATAATTAAAGGGTCTGCAATGATTATGTGAGGTGTAACTTAAGTTGAGGGGAATTTAGTTGCATTGTGTACTAAAACTGTTCAGCATTTCAGTATACATTGTTGTCTGCATTGTACTCATTGAGTTTTATTCGCCCTGAAGTTGGTAACTGCACTGTAAATTGAAACAGAACTGTTTCATAATGTTCACCAGCCATACACCAAAAGCTGGACTTAGAGATTATACACAGGCCACAGAACCTAAGGACAAGAATATAATTTTGCAAACAGCAGTGTATGGTGTAGTCATGATCTAGCTCGAAACTGAATCAGACCAAGTGATTTGCCTGTTTTAGATGCTCAAGAACTATGAACTGGGATGCAAGACGCATGTGGAAATGAAGGATCCTTATAACTTCTCCCTGTTCACAGAATGTGCAAAGTGTAAGTAAAAAATCTGTTTCTTTTAGTTTAAATTTGATACACATTCAACACAAGACTACAGAAGCCCAAGGATAAGAAACTAAATATTGGTTGCTAATGTTTGACCCCTTGTATTCCAAATCATACTCAGTAGATATGAGTTGTATTAATGTATAATGCTGGATGTACAGTATATACATAACAAAACAAGCTCCATGTAGCAGAGTCTTTTCTGAGAAGCCATTAGTTCCTCATCTAGTCAAGAAATTCCCCAGATTCTGTGGAATCCAAAGATTTGTTACTGCATTCACAAGAGCACACATCTCTTTGTATCGTGAGCCAGGTCAATCCTATCCACACCTGTTCATTCTATTTTTTGAAGATCGATTTTATGTTATCCTCCCATGTATACATAGGTCGTCCAAGTGGCCTCTTCCCCGGGGGTTCACCACCAAAACCTTGTATGCATCTCTCCTCTCCGCCATATGTGCACATACCCTGCCCATTTCATTCCTTTTGATTTGATCAGAAGAATAATGTTAGGTGAAGAGCACAGATCTTGAAGTTTCACATTATGCAGTCTCTTCCAGCCTGCTGTTATCTTATATGTCTTAGGCCCAAATATCTTCCTCAGCACCCAATTCTCAAACACACTCAGCCTGTGTTCCTCCTCCGTTGTGGGAGACAAAGTTCCACTCCCACATAAAACAGGAGGAAAAATCATGTTCCTTGGAAGACAGAAGCTTCTGGACTGAGTGGTAGCAAGCATTCCCTGAGTTAAATCTGCTCTTTTCCTTCTTGAGTGCAATTTTTATTTGTTAGGGTTGCCCCCAAAAATTGCCACACTTTCGAATGATGTATTTCCTATCCGTATGTTGTGATTTCGTGCTGCATTCTGTTCACAAAATGTGAACATACACTTAGTTTTCTGAGCATGTACTTCTGTAACCAGTCTCCTTGCTGGCGACGAATAAACGTAGTATATTCACTGGTGAGTTAGAGTGTTAAGAAACACTTAGGATCTGATACAGTACAGCTAGGTTTGGTATGGCTTTGTGAGTTTTCAGCATTGTCTGCAGTCAACCACACATGGTACATGCTTCAAACACACACTGGTGACTTTCTGTGGTCACAGCTGCACACAGCAGGGTCTGACTTCTTTCCACACTTAAGGGTTTGCATTTGACTCACCATCACACAAACAAATGTCAACATAGCAACATAATTTTATGCTGTGTGTACATTAAAAGCCTCATGTTGTTCCATCGTCCATGATGTGAAACATAGATACAACATGGTAGAATATTTTGGATTGATTGTTTGGCATTGAAAGTACATTTTAAGTTTTTTCACTTTTAATAGTCCAGCATTCATAAAATTCTGTTGTTACGTTCAGTGTAATTTTTACTTCTAATTCATGTAAATACCATAATAACCAGTGAGCTGCAGGAGATTTGAGGTCCTTAAAATGGTGAATATTAAAATCAGTTTTGTGTAATGTGATGCTGTGACCTTTATTGTCAGGCCTTGAAATCCCATTGTAGCTGCTGGTGGCTGGAGTTATGTTTGTTTTAAATGTCTGCGCCTGCCATGTGCATAGGACAGCATTGTCCCTTTTGGCTGCGAAGAATTTCTTTGAACAGGACATGGGCACCCATTCAGCCAATAAAGAGTGAACAAGTGTGTACTGTTTTGGACTCAGTTTTGCACTTCTGTAAGGAATATGAGTCACACTTATCCTCCATCACAATTTTGCAATGTTTGCAGGTGCATAACTGAGTCTGGAGCAGTACGTACCATGTCATATCAGACAGCATGTTGTATTTGCATTGAAAGCATTGTTTTTCATTTCTGTTTTTTAATTTTCCCTCCTCCTTCCCTCCCTCCCTCCCTCCCTGCTTGTCTCCTTTCCTCTTTGTCTCTTTCTTGCTTCCTGTGTTTGTTTGTTTCTCTTTTCTTTTCTTTTCTTTTCTTTTCTTTTCTTTTCTTTTCTTTTCTTTTTTCTTTTCTTTTTCTTTTCCCAAAACTTTAGAGATAAAACTTGTCTGTATATGATGTGGCCATTTAAGTTGGTATTGTGACTTCTGTGACCCAGCATTTTGTTGGAAATCAAAGGATAGCAACACAAAAAAATAGTATATCAACAATTGCCTCATGCTAGCTGAATGATAAGGCATGTTATCTCCCTGGCATCTGCACATCATAAGCAAAGTAAGCTTCCAAAAATAACCAAAAACTTATGGGCAGGATATACTATTATTAAGTGTAGACCACTCTACCTGTAACAAGCTTTACTCAAGGTTCTTCCGCAGTGGCTTAAAAAACAATTTCTTGCATTTTGAGTTTTTTTATGTGTTTTATTTTCAGCAAGGCATCTAAACTTTACCATTGAATCTGACAACCCAGAGCAGTATGTTATTGTATTTGGTGCTTTATTTGGTCTTTTAGAAGAGGATGGCTGGGTTTCTCCATTAGCTGCAAACAAATTTATTGCTCCTATTGGTGCACCATCTGAACAGGCTGATATAAATGTACTAAATGGCAAGTAAAACAGTTTGTACATATACAGAACATTTATACTTGGTTATTTCTGGTGATGAACGTTGTGTGTTTCTGTGGATGACTTAAACAGCAGAAGTATAGAGTGGTGTGTCCTATATCATACTCAAATACTGAGTGGTAGAAAAGTGGCACTGCAGTGTTATGTCAGGTTGCAAATTGCTCTGACAAATGGTTTTTCCCCGTTTTTGCAAGGCCATTACATTAGTCAGCATGTAAGTACGGTTGTGACCTGCATGTGAGGTGTTTGTGAGAGATGTGAACTGTATCTGCCCTATGGCAGTATCCAGTCTCAACAGTTTTTATAAATTGTGTATACACATATTGATATGGAGGTAGTATCTTAACAACTGTGCTAGTTTTGCTGCATCCTGTACAGAACATAGTGTCTCATGGAATATAAACATAAACACATGTTTGCAAAACATGCAGGAATTGCACTGCATTGCTCTCAATACATGCATCATTCCTCTGGTCAGTGTTGTGAGGGCCACATGAAAGAGTTTCAGCCATTATGGTACCAATGATGTCATCAGAATTCACTTTCACATATGTGCATGATTGTTTTAGTGCATACTTCTTTGAGAAAACCCCATAAAATTGCATGTTGCACTGCATGAAATGTGCTTGTGTATAATGTTAGCAGTTGACCTACTTCCATGGTTTTGCCATCTTTAGGCAGCAAGGGGCAATATTTGACAGATGCAAAGCTTGGGTTCACAGCTGCACTGCTCTCCATCCTGATGTTCCTGCCTCCCACCACTTTCATTCCTCTTTTGAAGCCATTGTGTTACCTCTCATGGCTCCTGGTTCTTTCAGAATATTTTTGTGCAGGTACTGTAGTAACTTCTGTATTCATAGGATTTGTGATTACATGTTTATATTGTATTTAAGTCTTTATATTTTCTGTGTATAATGTTAACTTATATCTTACAGATGATCAAAAGAAGGCTTTTGAACAGTTTGTAAAATTAGCTGCAGTGTATTACGTTGCCGCATGTGTTCTGGGAGACATGTGGCAGTGCAAGATACCTGGACAGGTATGGAGGTGAAATGTTAACGTCTTTTCTGTAACATCTTAGAACTTGATATTCTTAAATTTATATTGTTACATCCATGCATTTTCATCATTGACTATCAAAAACCAACTATGAATCAAATGAACATAGCAGAGTGGAGACCAGTTGCTATAAGAAGGACTGGTAGATCAAGGTTAAGATGCGAGGATGATGTCAGAAGGAAGCTGGTAAAAATGACGATTCAGAATTGCAGTAAGATGTCTATGGATAGACAAGCATGGTAGAGAATTGTTGAGTTGGCCAGAACCCACAAGGAGTTGTAGTACCAAGAGGTGGAGGAGGAGAATAATAAACTGTATAATATATTGTCAGTGACTTACTAGTTAACAGAGTGTAACATCTCAGAAGACTTGTATATGTGCCTGCACTGGTTTGAGAACTTTAAATCTTATGCAGCACAAGGCAGGTTAATATGATCTTCTGTTTTATGACATTTTATACTCTGGTAGGTGGGTGACAGCATTTCAGAACAACATGCTGTTTCCAGCTTCAGGATGGAATTTGCATCTGCCATGTGCTGACAGCACAGTCTAAAATATGTGGTACATGCGAAGTTCTGAATGCTTTCTACCAAGTGGGATGTGTTCTTATTATATTTTGTGTGATAACTTTAAAGTCTCCTATAGTTGAAAAGACACATAAGACTGGGCTGTACCATGATGCAGGTGGTTAATCTCCAGACTCTTGCCATTGAGGTTCAGGTTCATTCCCAGGCAGTTCATGTAGGATTTGTGGTCGACGTAGTGGCAGTGGGATGAGTTATTATTCAAATGCTTCAGTTTGCCCATGTCAGTATCATTCCACCAATGCTTCATAGGCATTCATTCATATATTACCAATGCTGTATAACTGTAGCATTTGACGTCATTAAGTAACACACTTAAAAAATGTCAAAAGTGACTTATCTTGAACTGGTGCAGTGTATTAGGAAAGGCTGTTCAGTAACAATTTCACATAACAGAGCGACTGAAGGTGAGAAAAGTTATGCAGCTGAAATACATTGTCTGAAGCTTGTAGATGTTAGTAGTAATAATGGCACATATACTGACCCATATGACATTTAGACCGACCACTGCCCTCCATGTAGTACAAACTGTAAGAGTGCTTGGAATTTTACCTCCTGTCTCATTTTGTACCTCTGTAATGCATGTTGTTCATTAAGTGCAAGTCAGGTAAAGTTACAAAATGGAGGACGAATGAATAAGAATAATTTAATTTAGGGCATTTGGGACCATTCCCTTTTTTTGTGTGTGTGTGTGTGTGTGTTCCAGAATGCTCTTGCTCAGTTGCAACGGAACGAAGCTTATGCTGTCATGGCTGATACTGGAGCAAGACTGTGTGCGTTAACACAGTCGAGTACAGGAATTGCCGAATGTCCTCCAGCACGCTATTTTCAGGATGCAGCAGCAGAGATACAGAACTGTTCAAAAGATACTCATTTGAGTATTGAAGAAGCAATGGTGTTGCTGGAGCGTTTTGAGAAACACGCCAGCAAGAAAGCAGATGTTAACACTGATGATGCTCTGACAGGTAGGTTATTAATTTTTTTTACCATGGTGTAGGCTGCCCTTTGACATTGCAGTGCCAGATTCCATACATCATGCTCACATGGGTAGCTATCCTGAATCAGGTTTCGTCTGATTTTCCTTAGTCCACGAGTTTTGTGTGGTTCTCTGCAGTCCTTCTGTTTTCTCAGTTTAGTCCATGACCATGTTCCCCATTCTTTCCAGTTGATTACAGTGTTTCTTAGATGAGGAATTCTCGATACACGGTTTCTTGTGTAAAAAGTTAGAGTTTTAAGTCCTGCCAAAACTATAAGAATTGTGTTCTCATATAAAAAAGCCTCCCAGCTTTTGAAGTAAGTTATCAGATTTTTGTATAAAAATTTTGCATTTAATGCTTTAAGGGCTTTACTTACAATGATTACTGATTTCTTGATGATCAAACAGTGGCCTAGTTGGTAAATGATTGTCACTTCTGTGTGTCCTGTCAGATGCTTGTTTCTGGCTCCGCAGGTGTCATTCATTTTTTACTCAGTGAAATGCTAAGAGATGTTGCAAGATTTTAACTTCAGGTGTAGCTTTGAAGATCTTGTTGCAGTATATGATCATGTGCAGCAGTAACAGCAGTGGTAGCAGTAATGGTGGTGGTGGTGGTGGTGGCAGCGGCGGCGGCGGCTTTGTTGTTGTTGTTGTTGTTGTTGTTGTTGTTGTTGTTGTTGTTAAATGCTCAGGTACTTGGAGGAGTTCCATTTGCCACGTGCCGTGACTTAATGACCTATGTAATGAGAGCCCTGAAGTGGAGGATCCAAGTATGGTCAATGAAGGAAGGCCGATCTGTACCAACAACACATGACTTGCAATTGTATTTTTAGCTATCATTGTATGAGAAGCGGGTTCATCACATTAAACATACTTCTCATTAACACCTACAACTTTTACTTTTTTGTTGGGGTGCACTAATTATTGTCATCCAGGAACAGGGACTTCAAATCTTGTCATTCTGCAGGGTTTGTTACCATATTTTAGTGTGAAGGCAGTTGTATTGGTACTGAACAAGGCAGGTAATTTACACATAACGCAACATAGTGGTGCATTTGCATAAACATTATATCCTTTAACCTTTCGGGTACCTCCGTCCTCTATACGGGACGGCATTGAAAACTCCTCTAGGCTCCAGCGTCCTTTATAAGGGACAGCGAGAACACCAGCCATTTAAATACATTGCTCTCCATGCCATGGAAACATATAGAGGAGCAAAATATAGCTTCATGCACTTTTAACACCGCAGTGGACATTTCTTTGGCCAGCTTGATGCTCCAGCCTATTTACTCCAAGATAGAACCCGGTTATCCCTTTGCATAGGATGCTGTTTGTACCTACAGCCAGTAAGGAAGTTTGTGGCAAGGCGGTGAAACTTGCTTTATTTTTCCTGCTGTGTTCATTGGGTGTGTGTGTGTGTGTGTATGACTAATGGTTTAGTCTGGAGAGTGTCATTACACAGCTACGCAGCTCTAGGGTTACAACGATAATGTGGCGACAAACAGCAATAAGCAGACCTTTATCTGCAACCTTTTCGTTTGAACGGCCCCCATTCAGAGCTCAAGATACTGCGCTGCATTTCTCAGACTTGTTGCTGAGTTTACATAAGCAATGTTGCTGAGGGAGTTTATTATTTCTTCTCAGTAAGCATTTTACAGTCGTGTGAGTGGTGGCTAAATAATGAGTGGACCCAACCAAGGTCGCTGACGCCCGGAGAAATACCTGAACAAATTTTTGACACTGATAGCAAAGAAGCTAGGATGTCAAGTGACGGCATTACAGATATTGGGGGGAGGGGGAGGGGGGTGAACGGGGACCAGGGGTGTCACAACCACAACTGGACGGCAAGACAGCAACCTGTCATGACTCTAGCAGCTCAATTTTGTCCAGTACCTCTGGTGAAGAGGATGACAGTGAGCCAGGTCAATAGACTCAACAGCCAGCAACCCTGCAATGGACATGCCCTTCTTGCCTTCAGAGAATTGTAGTACACGCCTATACATGGGGCCACAGAGGAAAGGACTGCGAAGCGTCACACATAAATGACGGCTGTGTGGATAAGAGACACAGAATGGCAAACAGCTACTCCGTCGACGGTAGCTCATTCAAAAGGGCAAGAAAAATTGTTTTTCCGCCTGCTGGACCTGGATGTTCTCAACAGTTCCATTCATCTTTCCTCAAGGAGGGGTAAACAACTTTCACACTGAGACTTCAGATTGACCCTCGTGAGGAATATGTTGCCACAAGCTGCACCAGAAAGGAGAATGCCAAGGCCATTAGGTAGACCACCAAATGTTGAAGTACATGTCGCTGGTCTCAGAGTCAGCGGTAGCAAACTCTAGCCTGTGCCGTCTGGTGTCGCGTAAGCACGGCCAGGGGTGTAACACGAAAAGTTTGTGTAAAGTGTCGAGAGTGTGAAGTCGGACTGTAAGAACATGTTTTAACGAATACTACACCAAGGCACAACTGTAAGAACCACAAGTGAGGCCACCTAAGCAAAACTGGGGGCTCATACCAAAATATAAGTGAAAGAAACTGAAATTTTTGAGTATTCTGTAAATTTATTTTGTGTATTTACGAAATAAGAATACTTGCTGCTTTCTCGAAGACATGCAGAAGTATCTGTGTCTTATTTCCCACAAAATGCCACTTAACTCATTATTTAATCTTGTTTGGTTCACATAATGTAAACGTTTTTTGTAAACTGTGTGAAAAAATTTAAATGGCTGGCAGAGAAAAATGTGGTACGCGAAGGCGGACTGTGGGTATTTAAATCTGGCTGCCAAAAGGTTAATAGGTACGTTACGCTTTTTATGCAAATGCGCCTAAAATGAAGCTGGAATGCATGCACCCACCCATGTAATAATGAGACATCCAGCAAGTAAAGGTTAGATAAGTACGAATGAATATTCTAGACCGCACTGGATTAGCTTTGCAGAAATAAATTGCCATTGCATTAAATGAATAATGAGGCTAGTCAGTCATACAAAACAGCAAAGAGCAAAGTGGCATCTATGTGTTCTGTAATGGGGTACAGTTTTCCATGCTTGTATTTGTTTGGAGTTTATTTAATTGTGCCATCCATAGCTCAGACTGTGGTGTGAGGTGGTAGGATGATGAATAATTAGTTGGAAAGATGGGAAATGAAGGAGTGATTCCATAATTTGAAGTGAAGTCCTGACATTTTCGTGGAAGGGCTGAGAAGAACTATGAAAGGCCTGGGCCAAGATGGCCAGTGTTGGGGCTGAGATTTGAATGTGGGGCCCCCCCAAATATGAAGCAGGAGTTACAGCTACTGAACTGCAATATTCCATGTGTAGTCTTTAGTAGTTAGGCTTCTATAATAGTTTAATGAGCCATTGAGTCATTGACACTGTCATTAAATAACTGTTCGATGATAAATAACGCCATTCATTGAAAGATCTGGGGCTCTCACAGTGGTGTTTTTGAACATACAAAAGTCGTGTGGAGTGTAATGCATTTTCATTGGGTGAGTAGTTCCAACTTGCCCAACAGTACAGCACCACATCCTGGAAGACTGTACCTTCAGTTCATTATTATTAATTGTATTTAATTAGTCCACTTCAATGTTACAGATGTACATAAAAGTCCTTTGACATGTGAAAGTAAGTTACATCACATTACAGTCGCATCTGTATTTTAAATTAACCATAAGTAACTCAGCATGGAAAGGGCTAAAAACAACTGGATATAAATGTGACTTCACTTGCTTTGTTTCAGTGGTAAAAGTTCCCTTGTTGGTCGAAGAAATGCGGGGACCATCTGTTGGCATCAATTGGCTCAAATATCTGGAGAATAAGCGACTGCACTTACTTCAGTTGGTTTGTGCTGAACAGTTCAGAGTTACACAGTCATATGTGAAGAGCAGTTGTGCATCACAAGTTGAACTGTTTCCTCTACATGATGTGTTGGAGCACAGGTACTGTAGGCCAGATACATGGGGTTCAGAAGTTGCTAGAATAGGGCAGAAAGGTGTAGTGTTCCATACAGTATTTATTGTAGTTTCATAACTCATGGTTCAAGGTTTCTCTGTTTGTGCACATATAGTTTACATATTTTACTTTGAAGTTTCACTTGAAAGATAGTGTGAAACAGTGAAACCTGTTTTAAACTAAACCTGGATAGAACAGGAACCTGTCTTTAATGGAAAACAAGTCTCTATTAATTGCATGTTGATGCCAGTATGGATGTATATGAAAACTTTTTTAAATCATTCTAAGTAATAATTTTAATTCGTTGTAATTAAGATAGTTTAAAATGTTTTAATGTATATGGTAGATAGATTCATATTGGCATTGATAAGAAGCTAATATAAACACTGACAGACACCCTGATGATGACCTTATGCACACTGAAATGCGTGTATTAAGAAATCTTGTGTTGGCTGAAGTGCAATAGAAGCTAGTTGTTTTCATGAAGCTGTGAATATTGTACATCCCCGCCTTATACACACATAAGTGAAAGCATTGCAGCATTTGACGTTGGAGACTGAAATGTACATTTGTACATGTAGACTGGTGGAAGAAATGGCGGCCATGCAGAAATGTCTGGAACTGGGAGAATTGTATTACGGACCAGCGTATGGCCTGTGTAGACTCCTAGCTCATCGGTTCACGTGGATACAGCAGAGCTTCATAAGGTGGAAGCAACGGAAACATGAGTTGCAGAGGCCATTACTACCACTTGACATGAAGGACCTGCATTTTACAGCTGTGCACATTCATATCCGTATGCTGGCAGCTCTTATACCCCTTCAAGCACTTTTCTGTACATACGTCTCCGAGTATCAGACAACACATCCCATAGGCCAGGTATGGCTGGTTACATCCAGTGCTCAGGAAACCCACTTACTTGGCAAGTGAAAAATTAGTTACTGCCTGTCCCTGGTTTTTTTCTGTTTATTTACACATCTTGAATATGTGTGACATAAGTTATTACTCTGTGTTTTTACTGTTGATGCTTAAGTAGGCTGATGCAGAGCAATTAGAACACTGGATGGGAACATTTCCTCTTATGGAGAAATGTCTGGCGAGTAAAACAGTTGTCTGTTTGGTAAACTAAGCCTCCATTTTTTAACTCCTGTTGATATGTCAGCTCCACGCTGATGACCATTGGCATTATGCCTCTGAAGAGAAAACTGTATCAGCTGAAATTGATGTATTTTTTTAAACACTGACACTTCACCTTTCAAGATCATATTTACTGGAGGCAAACATGGTGGTAGCCAAATGTGCAATTTGTGAATATTAACAAGTGAATTGGTATCAGTCTGGTCCTCTTCAGTCATTGCTCAGACATGGCTGACTTATATGAAGCAAAGATCATGCCTGTCATGTATGTGGATCTCGTCATTAAGGGAAAAGATGTTCAAACCAGGCCTTATTGCCATATAACTCTGCACAACGGGATATACCAATTAGAAACTCAAAGACACAGCTTTTGCAATTGCAGATTATTAGTCTATTCCATAAAAATAATTACAGTTTATGTGAATAATACATGTTTGTTGGATTAGAGTGGCATAGTAGGTATTGTGACTAGGCTGGGGGCTGGACAGTGCAGGATTTGAATTTTGGTAGGTAGCAAGGGATTTTTTGTTTCCAGAAATTATTCAGATTGGCTGTTAAGGCCCTCCCCACCTCCTGTTTAACCCTTTAAAGACGAAGCATATCTGTTTTATGTAAGGACTCAGTGTGTACCACGCTGTAAATACCCTCCACTTCGGTTATAAACACCAATATCTTAATGTTTTATAAGGCAAAAGTTGCTGTTTGTTCTGAGACCCGTACAAAACACAAATGCAGTGTGAGCACCACGTAGAATTTTTTAATGTTAAACCTGGTCCTATGTGAAGTTACCACTAGGCTTTAAAAGGTTAATAGGCATCGTACGTGTCCACAGTGGGGGATAAAGTGGCCAGTGCATGAAGTTGACTGCTTATTGCCATCTAGTGCTGAGCTTAAGAATGGGTGGAGCTATATTTGTACTGCCCTGTATGCCTTGATGCTGTAGACAGGGAGAACTTTTAATGCACTTCTGTTGAAGTGGTCCTCCTTGCGTCTCCTTTGCAAGCCAACTAGTGTTTCTTTTCAGAGAATCTTTGTATTCTATATGCCTGTTGTCACAGACTGTTGATCTTATCTGATAGGAACTTGTTAGCTGCTTCCTGTGCCAAAATCTTCCAGATCAACCATATTAGTTTGCGTAAGTATTTGCTTGAATGCTTTTAGCAGCTGTGCCATCTTTAGTGGACTGGTTGAGAGTGCTTGAGAGAAAGCAGTCAACGAGACAGGATGTGCTCTCAAGGCACTTCTCTATGAGGTTTCCCTATAACCTTGTGGAGCCAGGCAGAGATGCTTACGTGTGTGTCTGAGCACATCTTCAGAGTAATGATTGTCATATGTATGAGGGTAATTCAAAGAGTAAAGGCAATTTGTGAATTAAGTGAGTACCACCAGCAATAGCAGCCAACTGATTGTAGCCGGTTGTAGCTTTATTTTGACAGTTTTCAACATGCATCGCCCAGCACTCCATTGTCAGTCTGGCTGAAGCGGTGACTATGCAAACATGGATGCTGTGCTTTCTGATTGCACCATCACTGAACAGTGGGCCGTGATGAGATTTCTTTGGGCAGAAGGGTGAAACCTGCTGACATCCGTCAAAGAATGTTAGCACAGTATGGTAGTGTTAACTGCATGAGTCAGAGAAAAGTTTACGAATGGGTAGCAAGGTTTAAATCTGGAAGAACAAGTGTGACGAAGCTCGATCGGGACATCAGTCAGCGTTGCGCTCTCAAGGCGACATCAATGGTGCTAACACTGTAATTTGAGAAGACTGATGGATTACTGTGTCTGAAGTTGCTGATATGCTAAATGTCAGCTCAGTTTCTGCCTGTGTTACTGTTGTGCCTGTTTCATTTTGTTTGTGGGTATTACAAGAATTGCCTTTACATTTTGAACTACCTATGTAAATGCACCTTAATAGGCAGATCTGGAACATGCCAAATATAATATGCTCTATTAACCAGTGGCACTTTGGAGTGTGGCACCTGTTGGTGTCGACTGTCTTAGGACCATTTGAAATGAGCGTGTGCTTTCAGATGACAACGGCCATGTTTTCCGAGTGGACAGATGCAGCACGTGTGTGGTGTTTGCAGGATGAGGGGAACAGTTTGGGCAACTGCCTCAGAGAATATACTAAATCCTTGAAAGAAATGGGGTGCAGCTATATTGAGCAAATGTTGGTTCACTGTAATGAAGGTAAGTATTCGGAAATAAGGACATCTGATATTCCACATTTCATATAGAAGTAGGGGCTCTCTGGTTTTGGGTGTAAAATCAAAGAAATAAATCTTGGTGGTACCATACTGGATACAGAGAAGGTAGTCTTTTGGGCCATGAAACCGTGCAATTTGGTAGATACGTTTCATTGGAACCTTCTGAATCTGTCTCTGACCCAAAGAGTGGAGACCTGGGGTACCTCCAAAATGGTAGTGAACAACTAAACTGCAAGAAGTCACTTCCAAGAAGACTATAATCTTCATATGCACCACTGCTACAACCTCATTCTACACGTGAGGAGGAAGTTGAACAAAGCCTTGGCAGATATCTAAATTCCTATATCATATTGGAGGTTATTGTGTTGGTGAATGTGAAGAATGTGACCTTCTGTGATGTGATGCTGTTCAATTTTGTAGATGGTTGCGAGTGTTTCAGAGGAACATGCTCCTTTGTCTTAAGACGGGAAGTGGAGACTGAACATATGAAGCTAAATCCATTCGATCATTACTTAGTCTGGGTTGCAGTAGGTCTGTAGTCTCTTTAAATTGAATTCTCCACAGAGTGCAATGTAGTGCTTTCTCTTTCAAGTCCCAGGCATCCAGTAGCTGCTCTGCTTACATCTTCTTCTTCCTCATCTTCCCGTCCCTTCTACCTTGTGTTTGTAACATGTTTTAAGAGGAAGTTTTTACACAAGATGTGACCAATCCTGTTAGCCTTCCATTGTTTATTATACATAGGATATTCCTCTCCTCCTTAACTCTATGTAATACTTCTTCATTTTTCACATGATCAGTACAACTGATCTTCTCTATCCTTCTCTAGCATCACATTTCAAAACTTCAAGGTATTTCTGACCTATTTTCCAAAGTGTCAAAGTTTCAACACCATATAGAGCTGTGCTCCACATGGAGCACTCCTCTAGTTTATTTTCTAAATTTAAGCCCAGTTTGCAGGTGAAAAGAATCTTCTTCTTGTAGAACGCCACTTTTGTCATGTTAGACCTGAATTTATTTTGTGTGTACATTTAAATGTTCCTCAAAAATGCTGCTAATTGTCTGTCAGGCTACATGAGTTCGCGTCCCAGAAGGTAACAGCTTGAATCAAAATTTGCATACTGAACTGTTGTTCCAAAGAAATTCTTTCAGTTCATTTATTTTTCGCATAACACAGCGGTGTTAACATGTAATCGTATACTAAGCTGCATACCTTTGCGTATACAGGGTCATTATTCTGTCTGGCCTATACTGTTTTTGACTTCCTGCTGCTTTTCCTGTTTGCTGTTATTGGGGGTCATTGCAGCTCATCTAAATGTATCGCAGTCAATATTACATTTTTACTCACTGTAGTTAATGAAGGTGCTGGAGATGGTTTCCTGCAGATTGCAGATGAGTAAAATGTAACACATTGTTCATTGTATATCAGAGTTCTGCTGGTGAAATTGAAGTTGTTATGTCCTGAATGCTTTGTCTCATTGTCTTCAGTATGCCGATTATTACAATACATTTATCTTCAACATGCCCCAAAAGTAGCAGTTTTTTGTGCCACTGTCAGTCACTAAACTTGCATCACTGTCTAGTGTGTTGGTAGTTGTCCTCTACATTGTGATTTGATTAGCTTCTGAGATATGTTCATCAGTAATCATGAAATGTAATTCAGAGTGGCTGTCTGTACAAAGCACTGTGATGTGATCAGGTTCGTGTAATGTTTGTCAGCAATCATAGAACATAAAGCTTTTCACTGGTATCTTAGTAAGCTTGTGGTAAATTCCTACAAAAGTTGCTGCTAACTGTTATGCAAACTGGTATCCAAATCTCTTTTCCCAACAGTAAATATAATATAAACAATAAAAGTAACCTTACTTTGAGGAAGTGATTTCTGTATTATGTATGCCATGATTTAAGCGACATGTGCAAGGAAGCCGTATAATTGACACGGTGGCCTATTTATTTGTATAAACCGTGTTTGTTCACACTGTTTCCAAAACATAGCTAAGTATTTCATATGTATACAGTGTTTGAAAAAGGGCATGTTTGAAGTGGAATTTGTTGCTAGGAGTACTAATTTTTTGTTCTGATGTTGTGATATGCTTTAATGAATATGATGTTTTTCCAGTTTGGGTGGTGGCCCCATTCTGTGCAGATCCAGAAGCCAGTGTGGAGTTTGGAAGTATTGAACATGGTCAGCAGATAGTGACAACTTTCACACAGCTTTTCCTTATGTGCGGTTTCGCTATTCTTCTACAGAAACCAGGAATTGTCTGGGACGTAACATGTAGACTGGAAGAAAAGCTTGTGAGTGAGTTTGTGGATGTCTCTGTTTAAGTAATTCACCTCCAGTCCTCTTACTTGATTGTATATCCCCCCCCAGAATTCATTTTATTGGCTTGTTTAAGAAGTATATTCCTGCTGTTGCAGTAACATAAAGTTGTGCCTGTACGCAAGGTCGTATTTGGGAGGGGCAAGTGGTACAGATGCCTCGTGCAGCAGAGTCTAAGGGATGGAAAAATGAATATTTTAAATGAAAAATTGTGTCCTTCACTTAACAAGTTCTAGATTATTCAGCCAATAAGAGGAGATTCAAAGAATGGTTGTAACCTTTTTAAAGTTAATAATTTCTCTTAGGGACAGCCATTGTGGTTACTTGCCCAGGGACCCTAAAAACCAAGCTATGCCACTGCCTGTACACACCACGAGGGCATATGGAGGGGTGGAGGTATAGCCGCATTTATTCTTAAGATCAGTTTCTCACCCTGCCTCCGTTACCTGTGGGGAAAGCACGCCAGTACTCATTAAGTAGGAGGAGGCTGGTTTGGCCCTGGAGCTGATACACATGCTTTGGAGAAGAGTTAAATCTTCTGCCTCCGCTGGGAATGTAAGCACAGTTCTCAGATATCCAGCATATAGCCTAGGTGCTATGGGCTGTCATGGCCCTGTGCTTGCAGTTTTCTCATATTTTTAGACCTTTGGTATATACCAGTAAATAGAATACATTTTTGGCCATGGAAGCGGACAGAAGGGCTACCGTCTGTGATGACAAGACAACATACTAGGGCAGTCTATGAGCAGACTTAAAAGGTGTCTGACATACACAGTCAGAATGAATGAGTGGGACTGAGAAATGATGTTTGTTGACAGAGGGTTATAAAACTGCTGAAGAATAATAACTTTGTTAAAAATAAATAGTACATTTGTCTAGGTACTTAATTCACAATAATCTTGTATTTTTGGTGCAGGTACTTGTGACGATGGTTCTGAGACGAGTGGAAGTTGATAAAGATCACGGTCACCAGTTATGGCCAAAGACAAGACAACTGCTAAAAAAAGAGTTGCGTAGTGTGTGGTCAACTTTGCTGGATATAAGAAAGGCTGTGCACATGCCTGCTCATGATGTGCAGTTCCCTGGTTGGTTTGGAAATAGCTCCCACATTTGGAGACAGTTCTTCGTATTGTTTGTTAGTTCAAAATATAGAAATATCCTGCAAAAAATTGCTTTCTCAGGTTTGTTGTGGTTAATTACATTGTAGTAATCAGTGTTTAATAGTTAATTTATTGGACCAGCTAAATGCACATGATGTTCATATATATTACATATATCACTCTGACATGTTTCGGCATTCAAAACGCCAACTAATGCACTATTGGAACAGTTTATATTAAAAGGTATACAAACCCCTAAATATGTTTCAACAAGAAAATTGTCATCATCAGGGGGTCATTCACTGGTGTATAAGTCCACATAGGTGTTCGTATGTTAAAATCACACACTAAGAGTTAAACTCACGGGATCTTGACACTGTGTGCACGAATTATTAAAAATGGTTGTTAAAATAAACACAAAGTTAAAACTATAGATGCCACCTTTATTGCCCATCACTTGTCCAAAACTTCATGTGCGTTTTTCAATGTGTAATTTCACTTGGACATTCTTCATGTAGCCAGTCGTTGGCGTGTGTGAAGGTACATCTTACGGGGTATGTGTACAAACATCTATAGAAAAGTTTCATGGTGTTGTCCTGTGATGGTGTTTGTTGTGTGTGTGACGAAGTGCATAATATACATTGCTAAGGGCATGCAGTTATCAGCGTACTGGCTACCTTCTTTAAAAATATTTCCCCACACATGGTGATCTTAAATTTGAAGAAAATTGTTACCATTACTATGTAGATCAATGCCAGTTTGTGCCCTAGTAGATTATTGAAAAATGTTCTGCTTTTGTATAAGACATCTTGCTCTTTTGATCCTTAAGTTAGGCAGGAAAATAGAGATATTCTGAGTGTAAGACTAGTAAGCATTTCCCACATTTAATCTTCTTTATGATTGTGATTTTGATGTGTTATTGTCATCCCTTGAACTGAAACATACTATGTTTTTAGGACATGATTTATTAAGGTAAGACAAACTAGTTGGTTAATTCTTCAGTTTCAAAATGATGCTGATTTACTTCCCTTAAGAACATACACATTTACATGTGCAGCATGTGTGAAAGTTTGATATGCCTTTCAGAATGGTAGTCTTTTGCTTTTATGTATGTTGCAGAATTTATTAATACAAAAGATCCTGACTCAGATTATGCTTCCAGTATAGAATTGCAGAATGAGCATGTAAATGAAACAAAGAAAAGCAAGGCAGGGAACAAGTTTGTGTCTCCAGTTTGTGGTCCAGGTATGAACAGCTCTTTAACTACATATTTTGTTGCGGGACTGTGGGGTTCTGATGGCAGTGCTGATGAAGATTCAGGTTTGTCTGGATGTTATGCTCTGTCAACTAATAAATAGTTGTCAGTGTTAGGAAGAGCATAAGTTGGAAACATACGCTTCTTACACGGTTCAACTTGGAACTATTAATTTTTACCGATTTTGGAGTAATGTTTTCAAGGGACCCCAATATATTGGAAATATTTTGGCTTCAGAAAATACTGGAAATATAAGAATAACTACAGTGAAGGTATCTTACAAAACAATAAAAATTGAAACAAAATTGTAATAAATACAATGTAATTATGAGATCTGACATGATTTTGTGTGTGTGTGTGTGTGTGTGTATGTGTGTGTGTGTGTGTATGTGTGTGTGCATGTGTGTGTGTGTGCGAGAGAGAGAAATGCTCTTACCTTCTTTGTTACTTGTTATGTATAAAGCTTTATCATGGTCCAAAAGGACCGAAACATGTAGCTTACATGAAAATACACAACTGTGTTAGACAGTATGTGACTCTTCATTCCATTATTTCTGCAAATGAGGGTGGAAGGGTCATGCTTGACTATGTCTGTGACATTTAAAGTTCTTATGGCAATTAATGTCACTACTGATGCCATCTGGACTGTAGGTAGAAAAATTTTGGAAGGACCTCCTGTCTCCATCTTTTATGGTATAAGAGCGCAGCATGTATGTTGGGTACCTGTCTGCCAGTCTGCATGGCGCCACATTCCGTAAGACTGTTGCTTTACTTTACTAAAGTTGACCTATATATTGGAAGTACTGAAATATGCCACTATGCGTTACTGATCATAGTTGTGTGGTAAGTGCATTGATTTTGCATTGTCTTATCAGAAGTGGGAATTGTGTGCCTGCAAAACATCGTTTTTGGTACCCTTCCAGTATATTTCCATGGCTTATCAGAGACTAGGTTATATGTTTTAGCAGTCTTTATTTATCTGCATATCATAGTCTTGCATTGAAGTTACGTAGCAAGAACTGTTTCCCCAGAAATCAGGAAATGGAAATTGTACAAGGTAATGTGACAGTGTAGTGTGTAAGTAGGGGACAGGGTTAACCCTTTGCCACACAGCTTGAAACAGTTATTTAAAATAAATTGGAAATATCAAATATAGACCACAGCACTATAGCAAGACTTCTGTACAAGGATTCTACATCTGAAGATTAAAGTTATAAGTTATATGACGCCATGGCGATTGGTGAACAGTTTCTGATGTTTCAGAGGAGCCACCTGCCCCCATCCTCAGGGCACAAGATGTCCACAGAAACCGCAACACTGCTAGCAAGAGTAATACACCAGAGAAAACTGCCAACAGGTGTGATGTAACTGAGAACAAGTCTCCGAACAGCATGCAAGCCAAAGAAAACCAGAACCAAAGCAAGCAACATCTGAGTGATGCGTCTTCAAAGCAGAGCACTGGGACTGGAAGTGGAACCCCAAGCAACCACAAGAGTAGGTTTTGTTGCTGCATAGTGGAATGTCTGCATAGCATAATTTGTGTTTGACTTGAGATTCTCATGGCAAACAGTGAAGCATATTGTAGTCATCCACATTATGACTGTGACATTGTGTAGTCTGGTAGACAGCAGCATTCACAGGCATATACTACCTCCATCTTCAGGGTTCAACACACATACCAGACAGCACTATCATATATAACTCAGAAGGCCACAGTATGAGCTGTGCATTCATACTTAACCTCATCACTATTTTGAAATATTACCACATGACTTGACTTTGTGGAACATACGTAATGTGAGTCTGATGTAGTGCATATTGCCCAAGACATGCAGGTTAATATTTGTCCCTTGTTTGCCTGTGTTACAGTCTAGAGCAATGTTTCCTAAATATTTAATGTTAAAAATTACTGTTCTGGTTGTTTGACCCCCCGTTTCTTTATGGCATGGAACTTTTCTGGCTGTATGTTGAGTACTGCAGCAGCACACGTTCAATTCGTCAGGCTAAGCATGGTATTTTTCTCAGGGCTAATACCATTATTCCCAAGATAAAATAAGGCTACCAGCCCTATAGTGTCAGGAGAAAGTACCCTCTTTCTGGATGACAAATGAAGTCAAAATTTGGCCAACACCACCACAGTGCCAGGCAATTTAAAATGCGCTATTCCTGGCTGTAAAGCTAGGAGGTATGTTTTTAATGGTATTCATTTCTGTGCATTAATTGACAATCTATAATGCAGTATCTAATAAGTGCATACTGTTGCAAAATATAATTTACAGCTGAAACATTAAAAGTCCAACATGTTTCCGTCCTTTAAGGATCATCTTCGGGGAGAAAACACATCAGTCAGATATTCATAAAACATGAATTATGATTAAGTTAACCTAAAGTAATACATGATATATCTGGATATTCTGAAGTCCACAGTAGAAGCAGAAAGGTGATGGAATAAACTGCAAATTGTTTTGATGCTTAATGGATCAAAACATGTTGGAGTTTTAGTGTCTTAGTTGTAAATTGTATTTTGTAATAGTGTGCATTTGTTTCATATTGTATTATAGATTTAGGAGGTGTGTTTGACCAGTTAATAAGGAAGAGAACTTTACCTTCCGGGGGTTAGTCATTGCACCCCTCAGAAATCTTGTTAAAACCATGTAGTTCGCATACATGCCTTCATTCTTGAAGTACGGTAGTTTATTTTGGGGAAACGCTAGAAATCTGCAGAAAGTTTTTAAGGTACAAAAAAGGGCAATAAGACTAATAGCTAATATTTCTAACACTTCCAGTTGCAAACCGTATTTCAAAAAATCAAAGATTATGACTCTGCCCTGTATATACATTTTGGAAATTCTTACACACACTAAAGGGTGCTTAAGTAAATTTAAAACAAATTCTGTGTTTCACTCACCTGATACAAGATATAAGGCAGATTTATTTATTAAAAGCTACAACAGAGAACTATTTGAACAGAGTATTGCCTACAATGGTGTTCTTATTTACAACAAACTACCAGGTGAAATCAGAAGTGTTCAGTCAATAAGAAAATTCAAGAAGTTACTTAGCAGCTTTATTCTTGAAAAGAGTTTTTATCCAGTGGAAGAATTTGTTATGGTTTACTTTTAATTTGTAGGAATTATGTAGGGTTTTGTGTTTCATGTTGGTGCTTGTTTAGTGTCTTGTGTTTCCGTTTATGTGTGTAATTATTTCAATTTCACACGTTTGCCAGTTTAACTGTAATTATGGTACTTGATTGTAATTAATCTCTGGACATATCCAACATCATTCTGTAATGATTTCTAGGATAAAATACAAACCAAACCAAACGAAATGGGAATCTCAGGCACCTTGAATTACTTTATATGCCATAATGCATAATTTTGGTTGCAAATGTTCAGCATGTCACACATGCTGATAAAGAGACCCACTGCTGTTTCGACACCGTCATTTGGAGCAGGTGGGAAACGCAGTGAGTTCAGTGTCCTGTTTCATGTTGGTGCATCACGTTCCTTGAGAGTTTGGCTAAACCTAGGAGGTCTGAGATAAAGTATCCACAGTGATGGGTTGGTGTGTTTTACAGGTATTTACAGGTACACCTTAATGGTATCATTTGGATGATGTTTGTTCTGTAATAGCAGGAAGTGCTTTCTTCTAAAAATTGTCACTACATATTTAGAGTGAAGAAGAAAAATTAGAATGTAGTAAAATTTATGTGAAAATGTCATAGATATTTAAAAAATTTTGTATCAAGTTTATGGGCTTTAACCCTCTAAAGACGAAGTGTATCTGTTTTATATAAGGACTCAGTGTGTACTGCACTGTAAACGCTCTCCACTTCGGTTATAAAAACCAGTCTCTTAATGTTTTATAAGGCAAAAGTTGCTGTTTGTTCTGAGATCCGTACAAAACACATAAACGCAATGTGGGCACCATGTAGAATTTTTAAACGTTAAACCTGCTGGTACGTAAAGTTACCGCTAGGCTTTAAAAGGTTAATAAATGGCATTTTCTTCACACCAGATACAGTGGCTTCTACACACACCATATCTGTTAACACTCATAAATAGTGCATTTTAGCAGTGCTGTAATTGTGTTCAACACACGGTGATTATTTCCATAAACAGCATTAAGAGATTGGTCTTTGTGATGGAAATGCGTTGTTTTCTGTGAGATGTGAATTGGAAATGTATAGTTTATTTAGGTGAACTTCAGGCTTCGGAGATTAGGTAGTTACCACGTATGACTTGATTGACTGAAAGAAGAAATGGAATTTATTACCAAAACCTCATCGAAGCTGGGTCAGCAGTGACCTTGTCAAAGCCTGTGCAGTGTGTGTTTCATGTACGGAATGTTTTCCATACTTCAGTAATAAGAGTTCAGCAGGGATGTATCTTAAATTAACTGGAGTAAATCTTACTGTTTACTAGAGAGGAGATAGCATGTTTGTCAAAACAGACAGTTCCCAGTAAACTAAAGTACTGCATTTTAACAGACTATGAAACACCACATAGTTGTCATGTAAGATGTTGCCTGATAGTCCAAAAGTACAGGAAGTGTTTGGTCGGTCAGTCAGTTGGTTGGTCGGTTGGCTAATTCCCACCTCGCCCCTTTTCTAGTTTTCTATATAAGATCTCAGTATATCATACAGTCCAGATTGTACAGTAAAATTTTAGCATCTTGCTCTTAGTTTTAGACTGAACAGAGAGTGGATTATTAGGCTCCTATGTTGCTTTATATTTTGCTTTATTTTGTTAGTATGCACATATTGCAAGAGTGTGGAATCAGAACGACGCACGTACAAGAAGTGCTCACTTTGCAAGAAGGAGAAATGGCACCATCCCCGTTTCTACTGCTCCAAAGAATGTCAAGGTAAACTATTGTCAGGCTGAAGGGCTTTTGTCAGAAGGCTGATGCTCATTTATTCAGTTAAGAATTTTGTCCCTCCCTCCCCCCTTTCTCTCCCTCCTGCGCTTCCTCTTCCCCTGTCTAACGAATCCAAAGGTTTGTTATGGCTTACAGTTAATCCTTTCACACCCTGTTTAAAAAATCCATTTTATTGTCCTCCATTTATGGCTTTGTCATGCAAGTGGTAACTTAGCATGGGGGGTTTTTCTGGTCTTGGATCATTTTTGTTTTGTACAGGTCAGTGGCTAAATATATCCAGTCTCACTACATTTACTTTTTGGTTTCTAGCCAGCTGTTTCCTGTCTTTTGATGTGCATGGGGTTTACAAACCAAACTGTGTGTACACTTCTTATTTTCCTCACGCATGCTCCATGTTCCTGTCACCCCCTTCTCTTCAGTTTAGTCACCATAAAAATATTAGGTGTGAGAGTATAAATTTGTAAGCTTCTTAACATTTCACCATCCCCTGTTTCTAATACAGAGACTTACAGAATACAGTTCTGCCTCAGATTGTTTCAGTCCATGTAGTTGGCCATGTAAACATGAATGGATGTTACTAAACCATAATTTAACCCTTTGCACCTGACATCAGGTATATGTGTCATGCAACGTGATGCTCAGAACACTGTACATCAGGTGTAGATGGTAGCCATTTAATGGCTTTCATTGTGCAGCTGTCATTTAACTTTTGGTCTCCTGCACACCACAACAGTGCCAAAGGGTTAATGTAGGTCTGTATTGCTCAGTTTAGACCACCATATTTCTGGATTTGGGTATGGACATCATAAAATTAACATTGGTATTTTCTAATAGAATTGAACCACAAAATGACCATATCATTTGCTTTGCCGTAGGTCCACATTTAATGTTCAGGGATGTCTTTAGCCAACGTGGATTGTGGTATTGAGAAGTAATATAAATCATATAGTAAGAAATAATGGGTACTTCTAGTTGAGTATGCAGCATAAAGTGTAAGCAGCTTGTATAAACTGTGTGTAGGGATTCATGAAATTGATGAGCCCATGATAATGATGGTGCACATTGTGTAATTTACCTGATCCAGCTGAACAGAATTAATTTTTGGTACACAGCAGTATTTTATATAGGGTGATAACAAAGGATGTGAGTGATTACAAAAATGTATTGGTAGGAAGGTAATTGCCATGCAAAAATTATACATATACCATTCTAAGGAGCAACTGTTAAAGTTCTTTGTTGTACCCTGTGCAGGTTCACTGTGTATCCTCCATTACTTGCACACATCAAGACAGTATTCAAGTTCATACCAAACATCCTGCAATAAAGGCTGTTCAGTTTTTGCACTCACTGGTTGTATTCGATCCTTCAAGTTGTTCAGTGTTATAGGCATTGGTAGAATGTAAACATCACTCTTTCAGAAAGCCCCATGGGAAGAAGTCAAGGGGGGTCAGGTTTGGAGATTGTGGGGGTGAAGTAGTGGACCCTCCTTGGCTGGTCAGCTGCCTATTTCAGAATGTTGTCACCTCATTATGGATGTGTGGTTGTGCTTCATCGTGTTGGAAAGATGACAATTTTATGTGTCCTCAGCTGGAGGCATTAAACACAACTCCTACATGTTATGGTAGATATTCCTATTAGCTGTTTTTTCCCTTGAAGAAGTAAAGTCCATACACTTTATCACAGCTCATAGCACAAAAAATGTATTTTTGGGCTGTCCCTGGAGTGTTCTGCGATTGCACGAAGAGTTTGACTTCAACATGGATAGTTGTTATTCATGCCTGTCAACCTACCCACAAGAAGTTGTCTGTGTGTACTTACACACCAATCATGTCATAATAGACAGCTCATTAAGAATGTGTCTTAAAACCTCATGTTTAATAACTGTTTGTTTGTGTTTCAGTAAAAGACTGGAAGGCAAAGCACAATATGGAACACAAGTGTGCAGAAGTGTTGGAGTAGGACCAGAGGCAGTCATCACAAACTTCAGACTCATTATATCAGAAAACACTTGTAGTTGTGTAGCTGATATTTCATGTGTGGGACACAAAAATTAGGACACATTAATAGGTTCATTATTCTTAATAATTTGTGTTACTTGTTTATATCATTACTTGAGGAGTAAATGGCAGTTTCGTGTTACCACATAGGTAACACACGGACGTTTGTACTTTTTTCTGCAGAACGATTCTGTATATATACTCACACATAAGAACAAATGAAAAAAATAAAAAACTACATGAGAAGTGTGTCCTATGAAAACTGCTTGTGGATGCACTTGGGGCACAATGAAGTTCTTGTAATAAAAATGGTGAAATAGATAAAAGTTTTCAGTGTTGATTATACAGGAAGTTTTCCTGTGAGCATCCACTGAGGTGGAAGAAATGCTGTCTTCAGATCAAGTCAGGCCAATCCATAACACAATTTTGCTTCACAGGGGCACTTTCTAGAAAGTTCATTGTGTGCGCATAGGTGTATGTGTACACAGTGTGTGGAGCTTTGTGTATATGGTGGCGTATTTTTTCTCCATTAAATTACCTAATTCGATGTAACTCCACTACTACTAACAGTAAATCAAAAATAAATGTATTCATTAAAAACAAAACCTTGGTTTCACAGGTTTTTTTGGTATGTATCGGTGTTGGGCCTCTTTTCAGCTGTGACATGGCACGTTCTTAGGTTGTGGATGGAGACGACGGCCTCCAGAGTGGAAGGTAACGCCAAGTATATTGAATAAGCAGTTGCAGACAGCCAGCAAGTGGTCATTAGCTTTGGGGTTGGGTGCGGGGTTGACAGCTCCCCACCACTGAAAATTAACATGGTACAAATTGTTTCACAGAACATCTGTGCTCTGAAACTAGAAAGCATTTCAGGAAGAGAAAAAAAAAATCTGAAAAATAAGGCAGGCTCCAAAACATTGGAGGCTTGTGTGGGGTGTCAGTGAATTTAAGAAGAGTTCTCGAAACTTCCTTTCTTGTACATACACTCTATCATTTCTGTGCATCATCTCACGCTATTTTCATATATTTTCCGCAGCTGTGCACTAATGATGTCTCTTGTGTTTGTCATGACAGTCCCCCCCCCCCCCCCCCCCAAGGTTTTTATACTTCTGAGGACATTAAGGCCCTGAAAATTTATTACACTCCTGTTTCACCTGCAGGAATTTGCCATGTCCCATTGGGGCTGTCCCATGTTTTCAGTTCCAGTGCAGTTTCTTTTATCCCTGTTGGGGCCTCAGAAATGAGTCTTGAGTAGTCCTTTCTTACCACCCCTGTATTCACATGTGGAGCCTGGATCATACATCACATAAAGCCACACAGTGCTGCACATGGGCCCCAGATGGAGCTGCCAGTAAGTGCCCTGCACCTGTGTATACCCATGTACACCTATACAGTATAAAGTGGGGAGCCATGGACTGTTATTTGCATGGTAGAGGCTTAAACTGCAGTTCACCAAAGATGTAGAATTTGCTGTTAGGTTTATAATTGTTGGTGAAATTGTAGATGGGGTACCCTGTGGTCTATTTCCTGAAATACAGGCCCCTGATGCCAGTAGAGATCAGATCAGATTGTAATGGCTTTTCTCTATTACCACCCATTTGCAGGCTGATTCAAATGGTTCTGGATAGGGGATCATGTATTTTAGCTTTTCCACTTAACTAGACCCAAGGTAAAAAGTGAGGTTTTCCCTGCTCTTGATAGTAAGTTTTATAGGGGCAGTGGCAGTATAGCTCCACTCCTTCATAACCTCCGCACTGGATGGAGGTGAGTGGTCGGCCTGACAGCCTGGCTGCATAACCAGTACTCAGTGTATAGTAAGCTGGGGCGTCTGAAGAGCCAGTCTGGGACATTTTGGAGGAGGAATATCTCTTGCCCACACTGTATCCTGAAGCAAATAAGGAAACGTAATGCTGTAACAACTGTTGAGTTGTTGTATACCATGATTCCTTAATAGTACAGTATAGACAGAAGGACTAAGCTGCTGTTACATCCAGAAGGCTCTGGCTGAGGATGGTTGTCTGTCGCTCTTTAAGTAAAGTTTGTGCTCCACTCCATAGCAAGTGGTTGAGCAAGCATCAGATACAAGAAGCTTTTGGATTCTCTTTGTATTGTCATTCTGTGCCTTTCCAGCATCCTTTCTAGATCCTGATAATATGCCCCTGGGCCCATAGTCACCGCACATTGTACTACTTGTCTTGGTGCATGCCTGGTAACAGCATCTCCTTAGTAAATGGTGGCTTACACTATATAATGTCAAATGGTAAGATGACTAATGAATTGTGAAGCAGGTACGATGCTGAAAGAAATATTATACCAGCATTTGCCTGGAAGGACTGAGGAGGACCAGCTGTCAGGATACCCCATTTGTGGACTAGGGTTTTAATATGAAACTCCTGGATGTGAATCAGAAATGTAACCGCTAAACTGCAATATTCTGTTAAAGTGTGGAGCAGTGACAAGATCATAATATACCAATGATATATGCTGCATTACTGACTATGTCCTGGCAGGCATCAGGTTTGTGTAGGTCTCTGATTTTCAGCAGTGGTTACTCATTTTCTTGTTGGCTTACTGTGCATGCTTATACAGCAGTTCAGAATGGATACCATTTTTCTTTCTGGATGACACACACCATGCTGCATGATGCCACATTCAAAATGTATATTATGTTCCTCCAGAAGGTTGGTACCCACTGCAAAGTCTCAATCCAGAAGACAATACAGATTGTAACCTACATTGAAACCTGAAATATATATGATTTGTGAGTATGTAGGAGTACTTGGTTCTGTGCATCCATGTGACAAAAGTTTTCCACTGCTTCATATCAGTATCAATGTCAGCATACTTCATTTTGGACATCATGAAAGTTTCTTGGAGGAGCCCTGTCACCCAACAATTAAAAGGTCGATTAGGTGTATTAGATCTGATGTTCTCATGCTGGTGAATTCCAGAACCGTTGTCTTGAGGATCTGGTGTGTAGTCTGGTACACAATTACCCATGTTTCTACAGAACATCATATGCTCCCATTTTTAGGGTAGAAAATGGACCCAGCAATGGATTTCTGTAGAATGTTAGTAACCTCCTCTAAAATGTTAGCAACCACCTACTAGACTACGTGGTGTTACATCACAGAAGGCAAACAATCTTAAGATTTGCTTTTGCAGGACACCTTTGTCCGGAAATTATGAAATTACTTTTACTGACATGACAGGCATAAGTAACAATCTACTGAGGAAAGCAGGTAGTGACCTCTCATCCAACATGGTTTTGACCAGTGCAGTCTGAGTACACTACACTCAGTTGAAAATAATTACATGTATGGGGGGAGGGGGGAAATTGCTGAATGCTGAAGAATTTAAGTATGTCCAGATAAATATGGGCATTTTCTGAAACACTATGGGAACTGACAACATGAACTACCCAAGGACTGTGTAAATGTTTAATGTCCAAAAACATATGTATTTTAAGGGATGGGGGGGGGGGGGGTGTATGAGTGTGGCAATAAGTGTCAGCATTCATGTAACCCTATTTTTCTCATAAGAAGTTTGTGCAACGTGGTTTTGCCCCAACATGCTATGGTCACTCCCCTAACCCCCATGTTAGATGAGGGATCTCTGTAATATGTGATGATATGCTGAACGACATTTAGAGGTGCTGTGAATTGGTCTTTATTTAAATGCACAGAAATTTTGAAAGTTCAAAACAGATATTTGGAGAAAAATGGATAGTAAAAGGAAAATTTAGCAGCCACTGATGTTATTCACTTCTGCATTCACTAAACCACAACACATTTACACTTTGTTATTACTGCGTGCAGTGGCGACAGGGTTTTGTTCTGCAAGAGGCTGCTTTGAACTTGTACTGCTGCTGTTACTGTTGACTGTGGAGCGACCACGGCCACCTCTACGTCCACGACTCTTACGTCCCGATCTTTGAGGCATATTCTCACGCTTGTCTGCTGTCACTTCAAATGGTGAGTCAGAGTCAGGATTTCCTACTGGTGATAGCTGAAACAATGTATACAACTGTCAGTCTGCAACTGGTTTCTTTTACATAGGGGAAAATAATATTAAAATGGGCCCCAAATAAGCTGGAAATGAATAAGTCTGGGTCGAGCCCTTACGGTCCCGATGCACGTAGGCCTTTTTAACCAGCCCTTTGTGCCCCTGAAATAAGCTGGGAGAAAGGACATGGATTGGATTCATCTAGCTGAGGATAGGGACCAGTTGTGGGCTCTTACAGACACAGTAACAAAGCCGTGGGTTTGAAACAGTGCAGAGAATTTGACTAGCTAAGCAAATATCAGCTTCCCATAAGGGACTCTCTTCTATGTAGTTGGTCCTTTGTGATTTGATATCACTCACTGACCTTGGTCTTAATATACTGCCAATACAAAGTTTCCTGTGCAGTAGATATGTGTTCTTTGGTGGTCTCTGGCCAAACAGTGTACTTTATTTATGAATATATGCCACAGAGGGGCCAAAAATTCGATGCTACTGCAAACACCAGCCATTTACATTTACATTTACATTTAGCTTCATGGGCATACAGAGTGCCCAAAGGATTAAGACATACGATATCAAAAGCTGTCTTAAATAGATGTTGTTAACGTATTGTTTGTATTATGTGTCAACTTCATGAGAATAGTGATATATTCTGATTTAAGACTTATGTACTGTAGGGTTTATGTTGAATCACTAGAACTAAACTGACAATACATAAGCTTTCATGGAGACTTCCTGGACAAGGGAAAAAATTTCAGCATTTTGGAGGCCACCCCTTTCTCCAAAACATAGAATTTTGTTCTGAATTGGTGAAATTAACAACTCAAGAAGGCTGCATCACTAGATTGTAGTTATATGAGTACTTCCGCTGTAGATCCCGTACCAAAACATATCTAAATCTCGTTGGCAATTCTGGCACTGAAACACACAAACATAACACACCCTGTGCATTCAGTTTCAGCATTGTATACACAGAATATGACAGCATTAGGTTAAATTACATTTGTCTGTGTGTGTGCACGTGGTGGTATCACTGCACTTTCCGTTCTACCCTTGCAAGTCATGTCTGTTTTATTTACCTGCTGCACAGTCTGAGGCAGTGATGGTGGGGTTGGAGCTGAAATTATCTGCTGTGTCTGTTGCACACAGTTGTTCTGCTTGGATTGCATCTTGTTCGGCTTAGAACGTGAGACCTGAGCTCCTGGATGAGCCTGTGGTATGAGGCGAAGAACATTCCCTACTGCTTTTGTACGACCCTCACGGAAAACCTATTCATATATGCAGTTTGGAGTGAGAGTAACAAATTAAAATTGCATTCACAAAGAAATTACGATTAGATTACATTAAGGGAACACTTATGAGCATTCAGTTCAGAATCCTTTGTCATCTCGTCTGCTATCAAATAACACAAAGATTAAAATAAACCAAACTATAATGTTGCCCACTTTGGGGGGGGGGGGGGGTGGATTTTTTGAAATGTGGTCTCTCACATCGAGGCAAGAACACAGGCTGGAGATGTTTGTACTGAGAACAGGGCACTGAGGTGAATACTTGGACCTAGGAGAGAGGAAATCACAGGAGAATGGTGAAAACTGCATAATGAGGAGCTTCATGATTTGTTCTCATCGAATGTTCAGGACAATTATATCAAGGAGGATCAGATGGATGACACATCTGATAAGGATTGGAAAGATGATAAACACATCAGGTCCTAAAGGAACCTGATGGAAACAGACCACTTGGAACGCTTTGGCACAGACAAGAGGATAATATTAAAATGAATCTTAAAAAGAATTTGGATGGCAGGGTGTGGACTGCATTCAACTGGTAGGCTTTTGTGAACATGGTAGTGAAACTTCAGGTGACATAAAATGCGAGGAATTTAATTATCAGAGGGACTATTAGCTTCTGAAGAGGGACTCTGCTCCACAGGGTTGGTGGTTTCATTAGTTTGTTGGTCTGTCAGTTAGTTGGTTAGTTGTAACTTAATGTAATAATGTGTTACCATTCTCTGGCCAGCCTTGATGTATTCAGGATGTTTTATGAAACGGAAGTGAACAAGTGCTTTGTCCCCTGTGCGCAGACATTCTTGTGACATGGACAGAATTGATGCTGTTTGACGAATACTCCCACAATGTACTGGAAGAGATGAAGTATCAGTTACCATAATTTACAGATTCAGTATGATCTGCGGTAATAAAAAGGTCAGGCTAGTGGGCATCAAAGATACTCCAGACGGGTGACAGGAGGAAACCAAAATGTAGGTAATGAAGCTACACAAAAGCATCAAAAAGATAGGTATGGATTTTAATATTTATCATTCCATGGAACTACAGAGCAAAGTGAAACAACAGTGAAATCCAGGCAATGGATGTGATATTTTTAAAGAAGAAACTGAAATCCAGAATTCATTAACCAAGAAAACAAAGAACTATGGTTTGGTCATGTAGAAGGAATGGACAAAATAAGGATACTGAGAATGGCAATATTATTCCCTCTTCAAGGAAAGAGATCTGTGGGATGCCATAACACAGAGGAATGTGGTTTTGCCAGGTAGTACAAAATATCAAAGGAGAAGAGAGCTGGCAAGGAACAAAAAGCAAAGACTGTGGGAAGGCAGAACAGACTGGAGACATAAATGAAAATAATGCAACACAAATGACAAGGTGAAGAAGAGGGGAAAACATATTACTGTAATGTACAAGAATAACTGAATTCTGATGTTTAATGCAGTAATTAAAATGGTAAGTAACAATACAAATTTCAAGGATTAGAAATGTCCATATAATCCAGAACTCTGAAGTACGCTCTGAGTTAAACAAAATCCACTCAGAATCTTTAAGAATCCCAGTCGCACTCTCAGAAAAGCGATCCAGGAACAACTCAGCTTACCCATGGCTTGATATCGAGAACTGATTGTCGTCGGATGATGAAGAACCAGAATCTCGCCTTCAAACTCCCAACATGCACTCGGATTTACTGCTGGTGATACCATCACCATTCCCTTTCTAATTTGAGATCTCTTGATCTAAAAGAAAGCACAAGTCACACAGATACAGTCAAGGTTATCACGCTGGCGATCATTATTGAATGTCACACCACACAGTCTGGAGTTACATGACAGTCCACAGGAACCCGTTACCTCCATATTTAGGGTAGAAGAGAGACAATCAGTAAAAAATGGTACAGGGTATGAGATAGTCAGGATAGTGACCAACTGTGAATGAATCAGTGGCTAAAAATATCAGGAATAGTATAATATAATACTAATGAACAGAATTAGTAATTTCAGCACTCTTTTTTTGACGATGGAAGGGACAAATGGTGAAGAAGTCATTACCTTCTTCAGAGCAAAGGATGCAGTCTGGCCCCCTCTCACTTCTCTCACAACCATGCGTTTCCTATGGATGCTCTTCACTGCAATGGGTATGAAGTGCCCTAGTGCATCTGGTCCGAGAAGGAGAGTATCATTCAGCCGGATCACACCCTTCAGGGTTGTTCCTGATACTACTGTTCCTACACCCTGTGTAACACAATAAATTCCACAGTTCAGTTAGGAGATACCTTTGCAGCGTCAAGGGGGAGGAAGGAAAGGATGCAAGGGAAAAGGTGGTACTATCTTTTCCAGAGGTTTGACCCATCTGAAAAACTCTTTTCTAGTGAGTCTTCCATCTAAAACATTGAGGATAAGGAACAGGACCAGTAATTTCCAAGTCCTTGCTGACACTGTGTGTGTGTGTGTGTGTGTGGGGGGGGAGGCATGCACACGCATGGATGGATGGATGGATGCGCGCGCACGCACGCACGCACGCACGCTCTCTCTCTCTCTCTCTCTCTCTCTCTCTCTCTCTCTCTCTCCCCCCTTCCCTTCCACTTCTTCCTCCTCTTGTCATCCACAGGTTAGGTTCAAGCTTGTTCCAACTCCTTATCCACACTCTGAATGCTACCCCTTTTGTTTGCAACAAAGTACATACATGCTTTTGGAGTCTGGCACCATTAATTGCACTAATGTGTTACCAGTTTCCTCGGCAGTGGCCTTTTCTTCCATTTATTAAACAAACGTGTATTTCTTTGGCACCTTACATACCCAGAATTCAAAATTACTTCCATACCCTACAATCACACTTTCTCTACAGTATTCTCAATTATTTCTTGGCTCAGGACTCTATTCAGAATATAAAATTTGAAGTTTTCACAGCAGAAAGGGTCATCATGGTGTGGTTTGCTGGGTTATGACACTGTATAGTCTGGTACTTGGACATCAACACTTCAGTGGAACATACTGCATCAGTGCCACCCTGAACCTCAAAGCCAGTATCTTTCTCAGAATATGGACAGCCACTTACCAGACCGCACAGTGTCATATCCTACAAGTCTGCTCCACATACATACACGCTGCATTTCCTCTTTCTCTGTAATGGAATTTTGGGGCTGCAGTGGCGCAGTTGGTTGAGGCACTGCAGTACAAACCGGAAGGTCGTGGGTTCGATTCCCAATGGCGTCATTAACCATTGTCATTTTTCATCGACATAATCCTTTTGGTCACACTATGGTCCTAGGGTCGATGCAACCTCTAACAGAAATGAGTACCTGGAATATTTTCTGTGGGGTAAATGTGGCCAGTGCGTAGGGCTGACAACTTTACCACCTTCAAGTGCCGACTGTCTAGAAATCTGGGAGCCTCAACCTCCTGGAACCCTAAGGACCTGTCCAAGCTTGTAATGGGATTGCTTTACCTTTACCTTTACCTGTAATGGAATTTTATTCCAAAAACCCCCCCACAGAAATGCAAACTCAGTGTGGAATGCAGATAATGTATTCATGGATACATCACTGGCCAATCCCACTGGCCGCGCAGCCTACGGTGTAGGTCTGCGGCCGAGGGCTTGCTGGGATGGTGGGTTCGAACCCCACCAGGGGCATGGATGTTTGTCTCTTGTGAGTGTTTGTGTTGTCAGGTAGAGGTCTCTGTGATGGGCCGATCCCCTGTCCAAAGGAGTCTACCAAGTATGGTGTGTGTCTGAGTGTGATCAAGTGAAAATAAATAACCTCCACACCTACTGTGAGTAGGTAGAAGAGGTCAGGACTACCAAATGGATACATCACTGACAAGTTAACCCTAATAGTTTTAATTAAATGCCACTTACAGGTACTGAGTAGGTGTCATCTATTTGAAACTCTGCCGGCTCATCATCTCGGCTTGTCATTCTTGTTGTCAGCAGGTTCAGAAACATCTTGAGAAGGTTCAGGTTTTCTCCGGTAACATTGGAAACTTGAAATATTGGACATAACCTATATTACACAAAAATACACAAACTGTTGGTGTACAATGGAATATCCTCACGCACAAGAGATCTCTATACAGCAACAAGGACAAAGCACTGGCGAGATTAGGAGTGTGTACAAGTGGGCCAACAAAGTGCTGAATGAAGAGGATGCTGCTATGTAATTTACAAACACTTGGTGACTTTCTGGGAGCAAGCTGTGTCACATGGGTTAGAACTACAGAAGAATCTATGATTCTCACTTTTCTCCCACCAGCAGAACAGAATGTCAGTGGCCCATATGAAATTTCAGTCAGAAAACTTTAAAGAAACAGACAGCTTGGAAGACCTAGGTAATAATGAGAATAAAATGGACCTTAGGATGCAGAATGGATTACATGACCCATGGCAGGGTCCCGTGGCAGGCGCTTGTGAACAGGGTAATGAATCCTCGAGTGCCACACAAGGCAGGGTATACCTTGACCAGCCAAGTTGTGAATGGCTTCTGAAGGATTCAGCTCTACAGTTACTTAGTGGGCAAACAACAGAGTTAGGTCTGTTTGCGAGAGTCACTGACATTTGGTATTTTGGCAAATCACAGTGTTTCACATTTATCACAACAAAAAGTGTCACTGATGTACTCATGGACACCTTCACAGATCAGTAATGAAATCATCTACATATATTCATTAATTATTGATTTATTAGTTTACATACACATAAGCATGCACGAACACTCCTTACACAGAGAAGCAGTGAAGCAAGAATTCTTTCAACAGATGGAGAGAATGAAGAGGCAACTCTTGTCCTATGGTCTGAAATGCTTGTACAGGTTTAATATCAAAGAGAAGTCAGCAGGAAGACTTTAACTTTCTGCTTTACATCAGACTTTCAGATTTTAAAATGGGTGCATGATAATTGTTACCTGGACCTTTATTTAACCTCACCTTTCAGACACAAAATTTGTAGCACTGACGACCACATCATCAGTGTACTTAACCATAACAGGTACCTTCCTACAGCCAGGTGACTTTAGTATTCGTACAAGAAGTCGAAGTGTATCCTGCAGTACATTTGGTGGGCACATGTCAATTTTTGTTACCACAACAAACACAGGCACACTCAGTGCAAGAGCTAGTCCCAGGTGTTCCTTTGTCATGCCCACTATACCTGCATTTGCACCCACCTGTAACATTACATAATGAACACGTTATAAAATGTACACATAATAATTAAGGTAGTTATTCCTTCCATTTAATGGCCTTAAAAGCTGTAAGACTAACAGAAAAAGTCTACTGGGCATAAAGAGTGGGTTTATTTTTTAGGCATTCAGAAGCAGAAAAATGCCTT
Source organism: Coptotermes formosanus (assembly GCA_013340265.1). Lineage (NCBI taxonomy): Eukaryota > Metazoa > Arthropoda > Insecta > Blattodea > Rhinotermitidae > Coptotermes > Coptotermes formosanus. The sequence goes on along the minus strand of BLKM01000550.1, from coordinate 5,951,542 downwards.
ATGTGGAAACCACATTCATGCATCTGCCCATCAATGACCTACTATCAGCAACTAAACAATGTCAGGTTTGCCTGATATTTGGTACAAGAGTTCTTTACAAAACATTGTTCAGCAAGAGTTCGTTCCATGAAAATTGGTTCCATGACAGCCACACTTACTTATGGACGTAAAAGAATTTATACCTTTACTTCCCATATTTCTTGAAACATATGGGTGAAATATGGCACAAGATATCTTCATTTGATGCTTTAGAGCAAACTGTATGGCATTCTGACAGTAAAGTACCTCAGTAAAGTCTGTGTACTGTGTTACAGAGGACAGCAGTTGCAATTGTGCAGCTTTTTGTTGTGCATTAGTATTGGTATTTTTTATAAAGTAAGAATTGTAATGAATGGAATATAAATTATAGTCTTCATATAGTCAGTACATGGTTCATGTGTCTTCAGCCTAGCAAATGAGACCTTGTGCAAAAAGAAGTTGTTACGACTGTCTGAGAGGATCAACAAAATCTTACAAATTATCTTACCATAAGCATCCCAAAATCAGGAGCATGACCAGTCATCCCAAAGACTGTGGTCTTTAGGTAACGTTCATGGCCTGCCAAGTCGATGAACGTTATCACCTTTGATGATTTCTCACAGATTTTCACCCAGTCTAGAGACCCATGCTCTGGTTTGTTTACCACATTCCCTACACAAAACGTATTGAAACATCAGATGAATTTCTGCTCAATGAAAATACCAATAACTATCCTATGTAGTTAACATCATACTTACCAAGACTATCAAAGCCCAAAATATCATTCCCAACAGAACTAGTACGTCCAGATTCCATTTCATGTTTGTGGCGAAACAGCCTCTGCCGAGCATGCCCTCTTCCATTGTCCAACTCTCCATGTGTCAACACCCCTAACAAAGTAGATTTCCCAGCATCAACATTTCCCACAACAGCCACCCTATAAACATAGAGTCACTTCCACCGTTAGTTCAATATCTCTGTCTATTCCAGGACATACATTCATGTCTTATATGACATAAACCTAAAGCAAATGCAACATGATCACTGTAACATAGCAGCTATTTCCTGAACCACTTACGCTTGTAAGCTACTTCCTGGCCACTTATGCTTGTAAGGCTTCCTAACTTGACTGCACTTCAGACTGTTTTGACATAACTCATTCTTTAATCACATTACAAGTTTTTTACTACCACTCTTATTATTACCTGATTTCCAGGAAATCTTGCTGATCTACCCTGCGCCTCACTAAATACTGCCCTGTAATGCCTTCTGCCACCTTTCTCTGCCTTAGCAACACACAGTCTGCATCCAGTGTAGCAGCCAAAGATTGTAAAGTGGCCACTGATGCGTCATACTCATCTTGCTTCAAGCCACTTTCACTGCCATCTAAAAATCCAAAACATTCTGGATATCCTTACACATGAAAGAGTAACACTTGATCAAATAAAAGTTGTCCTTGTGTATGCCATGAAGGTGCACAGGATCATGGAGGTACAGCTCCACTCATTCTTAACCTCAGCAGGAGCTGGAGGTGAGCAGTCAGCTTCACACACCAGCCACTTTACCTCCAGAAAAGCAGCTCACAGTACTCACTGAATAGGAGGCTGGATGGGCCCCAGAATCAGTACGGACACTTTGGAGAAGTTAAAAATCTCTTGCCCCTCCTGGGAATCAAAGCAGAATTCCTTGGATGGCCAGTCAACAGCTAGTCACTATACTGACTACACTATCCGGGCTGAAGTGCAGTAACTTACCACAAATGTAGCTATAAAGTATTTCGGATCTTTTCAAGTTACTGGAGTTAGGTATTTTTTTAAAGTTTATTTTCATAGGCATGAAACTGTCCAAGTGTTCAGAAATTGTTTTCTCAATAGATTTCATACTCCAAATTCAATAATCATACTGGCAACCACAACAGTACAATAGTATAATTTCAGCAGACTATGTGCTAGTGTGGGACGGGGAGGTTAAAATAATATAAACAGATATACAGCACATGACACTACTAGCTATCAGTATATATACCTTCACCAACACCAACATCAAAGATGGTTTCTCCCCTCCCATCTTCTAGTCTCTCCTTTAGTCGTCGCTGCAGTAGATCGAACTGCTTTTCATTGGGACTTACCAGTGCTGTCTGTGAAAGAAAGGAAGTACAAGTGAATGTTAAAACAGCAGAATTTTCTTATAACAGGATCCCCTGAAACATAAAACATGAGGATATAAGCAGGAAATTGAAGAGATAATTAATGCATACAAAATTTCAGTCAGAAAACGTGACAGAAAGAAACCGCTAGTGAAACTGCAAGTAACTGACTCCATGGAGCAGAGTCCTTCCTGAGTAGCTAACAGCTCCTCAGCTAGTCAATAAATTTGCTGCATTTAATGGAACCCCAAGCTTCATTATTGCATTCACAAGAGCCTGCCACCTGTCCCCATCCTGAGCCAGATCAATCCAGGCCAGGTCCCCCATCCCACTGCTTGAAGATCCACTTTAATATTACCCACCCATCCATGCCTAGGTCTTTCAAGTGACCTCTTTCCCCCAGGTCTCCCCACCAAAACCCTGTATGCACCTCTCCTGTCTCCATGCATACCACATGCCCTGTCCATCTGATTCTTCTTGATTTTATCAGCTGAATAATTGGGAGACCGCGAGCGTAGCCATAAAGGTAATAAACTGGTCCAGTATAACTATCAGTCTGACAGTGTGATTTGAAATGTCTTGGTTCAGACAGTGGTTCAGCAATAGGCTCTTCCGAACATGGTAATAAAACTCCAGGTTCCATGAAAGGAAAAAATTTTGCTTCATCACGTTAGCAACTACTGGGTTCTCAAAAAGGAACCAGCTGTATGGAAGTATTCAATTATATGACATGGAAGATAAACAAAAAATACCCACAACACACTAATCGTTTGGAAGTATAAAAGGTATCGGTTATTCCTTCCATGATCTTTCTTTTTGGTTTTATAATTATTTTGTGAATATATATAAATATATACTTGAAACTATTAGCTGGAAAAGGGACCATGTCCAATGGTTAAGCAGATGACATGCTTCCTTTTCCAGCTGATCCAATTACAGTGTACATTTGTGAAATAGTCACTGTATATGAGGTTCTCATAGCAATGAATATTATTACAACTGTGATTTTGTGGGATATGACACCATATAACCTCATAACTAGGATCCACAGTCTCGAGACAACTGCTGCTTTTCCAGTCTAACCTGCTTCTAGAGACAGCAAGTTCCCTTGAAACGTTGGTACCCATCTACCAGATACAAAATTACATGACATCACATTCCAGAAGACCACAATAGTGATAATTCATTGTGTATTTTAAAAGACTGAGGATAAAAATAAAATATCCAGTTTCACCTTATGTTTGATGAAAGAGACACAAATGTAACTTGCACAAGTACCCCCATTACCTTCATTCTTATGGAAGAGTAGTCAACTGCTGGAGGCACTGGTGGGTCTTGTGCTGCAGAAAACATACTTGAAGTTTCCTCTGCCTTTGTTGGCGTCTGATCCACCACTGCTGCCATGATCTATGTTTCTTTTATACCAAGAATAACTGTACAACTACCTTATCTGTAGACCATTCAGCCGTGTATTCGATATCCCATATCAAAATCCAAAGTAACTCCTATTCTGCAAATTCTAGACATTCCTATCACGTGCAGAAGTCTTAAAATATGGATGCTGCTTTTGTACTTGAAACTGTGTTTGGCGGAATAATTGTGTACTTGACACTTGTCAGTTTTGATACTGTAACAGTCACTCTGAAAAGATAAAAGCAAATACCTGTGAGCCAAAACAGGAACTCTGTAAATGAAATATGTTGGTGACTAACCGTTTAGAGCACAATGGTCACCATACATACCACTTACTTCAACATTAAACAAAACTCTGCATTCTGTCCACATAGTGTATTTTCGTAGTAGTATCAAAATGTTCCTGGAATTGCAGCCTTGTATTTAAACGGGTTGTGATAAGACAGTGATGCTGTAGGGTGTGTTGCCTGTAGCCTTTGTGCACATGCATGAGAAGTGGCTGCATATTGGAACCTGTTAGTCATGAAGGTGTGTCCAAACTGTCCGGTGCAATGTCTCACTTTGAGCAAACAGCCAACATCAAGCTCATGTGCAAGCTGGGTAAGAGTGCTTCAGAAACACTGCAGACCTTGCAAACTGTTTATGAGGATAATGCTCTTAAAAAACAGCTGTGTATGACTGGTACAAAAAAGTGGGCAAGAAATGCTTGAAAACAAGCCTCACTGTGGGAGACCTCCAACTTCTGTGAATGCTGAAACAACTTCAAAGGTGAAGGAGCTAGTGCATGCCAACCAGCAGATAATCATCAATGAGGTTGTGAGCGAAGTGGGTATCTCATGTGGATCAGCACAGGCAAGTCAGACAGAAGAATCACAGATGATACAGGATGAAATGAGATGGATCCTGCACCATGACAATGCCACAGCCACTCTATTTAACAAACCTCACACCCTGTGACTTTTGGCTCTTCCCTGGACTAAAAATGGGGCTTCAGGGTCAATGTTTTGTGACACTCAAAGACATCAAATGCACTGTGACAACCAACCTGTGCACCACACCAAAGGAGGCTTTCCATGAGTGCTTACAGCTTCCAAACATGGCAAAATCATTGCAGCAAGTGCGGGTGGGTGGGTGGGTGGGAGTGCATGTGTGTGCATGCGCATGTGTGCACACACGTGTGTGATGTACTTCAAGAGTGATTAGACTGGAAAGCACTGCACTTCAAGTGCTTAAGTTTTATGCTGAATTCTGGGAATGTTTTGATACTCTTACATATGTTGTGCATGATTACCAGGAAAAACAGTGATTATTTCCCCAAATAGCATTCACAAACTGGTGTCTGTAACTCAGATGCAGTGTTTTCATGATATACCAACTAATTTGTAACTATTAGGCAGATAAATTTCAGGGTTCAGGGAGGTTAACCACACAGTAACTGATAGATGTTCACTCTCAGGGCCCCTAGCTGATCCCTGGGTATGAAGATAGGACAAGCACAACATAACAGATGATGCACTTGCATCAGTCCACGCCAAGATATTTGTGTTTCCAAAACTCATTGATGTGTTCCTATTACACTTCATTCATATGCAATGCACACATATAGCTGTCTAATGGCGCAGTAGAATTTGTTTAATGTGACTACACTATGGACTCGATTTCTGGGCAGGAGAAGGATTTTTCTCTTCTCCAGACCTTCCAAACTAGCTCTGGGGCTGAAGCTATCAGGGGTTCTTTGCCTGGGGGGTAAGGTGGATGGGGCAAAAATTTGTTCACTCACCTCCATCTAACACCCAGGTTAAGAATGAGTGGAGCTATATCTATTCTGCCCCTACATACCTTCACAGTATGTCAGAGTCAATATATTATATAGAAAGAAGACAATTTTGAACTTTTGCATTGCAAAAGGAATCAACTTTCGGTTATGTAAAACTTGCTGGGTAAAGAACAACTCAATAAAAATCGGATGAGGTAACAGTCATCGTTCTCTAGTGCAATGTGAAGTACAGCTCGTTTTTTTTTTCATGCATGTCTGGGCTGCATATCTCAAAGGAAGAAATTTTTAAATTTGAGTTTACATCCCGATGTGTCAATTATCTGATAAAATTAGTTGTATCGTGAAACGCGGGAAGGTTTGAACTGGCAGGGGAAAATAAGGGAAATTTCTTTCACGTGGTTGGTCACACTTGCCACACTCTTCTTTATACCGATATAACACGTGGTTCAGTCTGATAGCTATTAAGGTATTGTGTTAGGAGTGATACAAAGGAGTATCAGTTCAAACCCGAACAGTACTTGCTATACTACGCGGCGCAATAGGCATCACTCATTTTATCAGGTACCGTGTATGTAACGTATTATTATGTACGCAACATAACCTAAAATTTGGAAATAACAAATTTGACCCACGTGTGCAATTTTTAGTGCATGATGAGGCCTGCAACGGAATTTAAAATGAAGGTGGCATTACACCAGTATTATGTTTTGGGAATTTCTTCTGTTCCATAGCTAATAATTATTAAGTATAGATTTCAAGAGTAAAGAAGCATAATGGGAGATCTGTTCATTAGATGCACCCAACACATACTAACACAAAATAACATACACTAATTCTGCTGGCCTTTAAGATGTTCTGAATTTATCAGATGACAGAAATTTGCTGTGGCTGATATTAAGGAAACTGTATCAGTGGAAAATGGTATGTTTGCATCATCAGAAATTTATCATAGTACCCCACGCACACATTCACTTGGAAGAAAACTGTGATCCTCACCAGAGACACAAGGCAGGTATGAGGAAGATTCTGCATGTAGTGTCACTACAATTTGCACACCATGCACAACACACTTCACTTATATCAGAGCAGTCATTTTGTTTAAACTGTTACATGAAAATTAAACAGCAGTGAAGAACCACATGAGCCTCAGAAGGATCCAGCATTCACACCTGATACTGTACATAGTACTGGAAAGCATTATAAGTGCTTCATTCACTTCAGTGCATGTTTCACCTATAACATAAAAATGAGTAAAGAGCAAAATATTGCTCTTTGTATGGAAGTTGCAACAGGTGTCTTCAGCTCTAAAGGATAAAGTTCAGCAAAATGCTGTGTGATATGCTGGATCCAGAGAAAACTAGAGGATCTGAAAACTTCAAATCAATCGACCCTGACAGACAAAATCACAAGACTCTTTCAAAATGTCAGAAATCCACTCTGCTCTGACAGGTTAATTTCACTGATAGCCCATAACTTCTCAATAAACAAGATCATTGCCATTTGGTGTTCTTCAGTACATTGTTGAACAATGATAGTGCAGAAAATGTGTTGTACTCTTCCTGAAGGTGTAAAAAGAAAGGTTATATAGTCATCCAATTTTATAACAATTATAAGTGCAGTTGCCTGAGTCCTGACGAGGAGGAATCTATGTGATACAGAAACTTAAAGAAACTATACATTCAGACCATGGGCAAGAGATATGGGTATTGTGAAATCTTCAGGAGTTGTATGTGGCATTTTGCATTTCCTGTGCAACATCAAAGTATTTCAGTTGGATTTTCCAACCTTGCAGAACTTTGTCTAAAATACTACACCTTACAGGTGCCAAGCGTGACACATGCAGTACGTATCTTCACAATTCATAGTAAGTGATGCAAGGAATACACCATAGAGTATACTTGACTCCAAGAAATCCTCTTATAAAATAATATGCCCAACAGAAAGTGAAAGATGTGCCTTGCCACAGTACAGAAGCTGCCATAGGCCCGATACACTATATAAGATACATCTACAATCGACAGTTTTGGACTTTTGATATGATATCATACATAGACAGTAGATGATAACACAACATTCAGCATCATTATCTGTTGTTGCATGCTGAGAATTCATTATTTTGTTCATAAGATTTGGGCCAACTTTCACCTTCACAGTCTTCTAGTGACATCTGGCTGAAATTGTAACCCAATGCAAAGAAAGTTTAAATGAACAGAAATGTCTTTTATTAACATATTTTGCAAAAAATATTTTGTGGTTCAAAATGCAGTGTAAGAGTATCACTGGTCCAATGACCAGTTACCACTTCATCCTACTGTAATATTTAAAGGTAAAGTTTGCCCTAAAACAGGCCATGAAGGCCTGCAGGGGGAATAGAGATATAGCTGTACTCTTTCTTTAACCTCGACGTTGGATGGGGGTGGGTGGTCAACACCACACCCCGGACGCTTTACCCCTGGGAAAGAGACCCAGTACCCATTGTACAGGAGGCTGGGTGGGCCGCAGGGCTGGTCTGCACGGGTGCAGAAAATCTTTCTCCCACCGGGATTTGATCCCCAGACCGTCCAGCCCGTAGTGAGCCGCAATACTGCCTATGCTATCCCAGCCCCACTGTAATATGTAGGTTCATTATTTTATCTGACAATCATCAGCTGCTATTCCCCATCAGTTATTTACTGTATTAACAAAGCCCACATGCTCATTGCCCACATACATGGCAGAGTAACAGGACTGCATACCAGGTGCTAGTTAAATAAAAGAAGGACCCTGTAGATGCATCAATCCAAACCTCCATCTCAACCAAAGCCAGTTTCCTCACATACCATTAGTAACTACATGGCACATGTAACAAACATGCTTTATTCTTTTCAGAATGTGTCATTCAGTATACCAAGATACGGGACAGCAATATGACAACTGCTGCAGAGTGATATTTCATCCTCACCAGTCACGGAAGAAGTCCTCATGATGCTGTAGGTGGCACAACAAAACAGTCGGCAGCCACCGCAAGCCTTAAGGCTCCTTATCAGGCACAAATAATGACATAACAACATACAAGAATTTGCAAGGGAAGATATTCATGCAACAAAATATGTTCACGTGAGTCACTACAGAATCCGAAAGACAGCTCTGAAGGAATGTTTCAGTACCTGTATGCAGATTCCAAACACTAGACAAACCCCTGCAGCACAACATGAAATTTCAACACAGTGGGAGTTTTTTGAGTTTTTGGTTCAGATTTGTTCGTTGACATGTCCTGGTGCAATATAAGAGACCTACTGACAACACATGAAATGACATTGCATTTTACAGCTCTGCTGCTCGTATGTAATGAAGCGAAGTGTAGATCTGTGTTGTGACTGAAAAAATTTAACAGATTTGTGATTTGCTTGCGAAACTCAAGCATCCAGGAGACCCATCATCATCCATTAGCTATTGAAGGGCAACATCTATTGGTTAGAAATGGAAAGTATACTGAAAGTAACACCAATGACAACAGGCACAGGGCATCAGCATATCATCCATGAAAAGGTACAGAACAGAATAACCAAACCATTCCAGGAGAACTGTATAAAAGGTTAGTACACCCACATACATGACATAGCCATGTTCTGTCTTATACAGTCAACCTCGGTGATAATGGATCCCAAGGGGAGTCCAAAAAATATCCGTTATAACTGAACTCTGTTATATCCGAGGTTCAGTTAAATTACTTTTTAACATAAAATTTAAATTTATACCACTTAAGTTACACTTGTTTTCAGCTTTATTGCATACGGACATGAACAGCTACATTGTGCACACACAAAAACACATTACTACATTCGTGAACCCTTGATGTAACATATGGAAACACCACACACCAAGATGCCTGAATGCTCCCCTCCTTTACGCACCTACTGCATTGTATAACATACTCAAAATTTTAAATCCCGCCCCAGTGGCGCAACAGCCCCTCGTGGGCCAGGGCCCCCTCATTACCATGGCTTCACGATCACACTCAGACACACCACACGCTTGTAGGACTACTCTTGACGAATGATCTGCCCAATGCACAAACCCCTATCTGACAACACGCAACGCTCACAACAGACAGACATCCATGCCCCTGGCGGGATTCAAACTCACAATCTCAGCAAGCGAACAGCGGCAGACTCACGCCATACACTGCGCAGCCACTAGGATCAGCCAAAATTTTTAAATACTGTACATATTTGTGTGGCACAGTTGGTTGAGGCACTGCACTACAAACCAGAAGGCCTCGGGTTCGATTCCCCATGGTGTCAGTGGAATTTTTCACTGGCATAATCCTTCTGGCCACACTGTGGCCCAGGGTCTACTTAGCCTCTAACAGAAACAGTACCAGGAATATTTCCTAGGGAGTAAAGGTGGCCAGTGCATCGGGCTGACAAGCTTACCACCTTCATGTGCCGAATGTCTTCAAATCTGGGAGCCTCTACCTCCTGGAAACCTCTGGGCCTGTCCAGGCCTGTAATGGGATAGCTTTACCTTTTTACATATTCGCACCTGTTTGGTTGGCCCATACTGACACATATCACTTTGCCAAAAAAGAATTCTGTGGTATGTATGGTAAGTACAAGTCTTACAAAATCGCTACCTAAAATGTTAAAAGTAAATGCGCCCAAGTCAAGCTGTAATTGATTTATGACAGGGCACTCTGCCCCAAGTGCCACAAAGATGCTCGCATGTGACAAATACAGTTCTTTCTCCCTGCTGCATGAATAACAGAAACAAGTAGAGACTGCCCTGGCCTATCCATTATAACCGCTAATGGTTCCACCTTGTCCTTAGCAAAGCCAAACAAACTGCAAGATTTACAAGTCTCCATGGTGTCTTCGGGTACAAAATGCTATCAAATTACATTTGCAGTCGTCATGTTGCTCTGACGAGTGAGCACCCTGCGCTTGAACACACTGTAACCTTTGTGAAATTGCCATTATTTTGCCAAAAATGGTATAGCCGAAGAAAATCAACTGTTGGGGAATGTCGGAGAAATCCGATGTGACCGAAGATCCGATATATAAGAGGCCGGTGTAACCGAGGTAGTTACAATTATAAAGCACAGGTAAATGGCCAGGGAATGGAAAAACGATCCGTTATAACCGAGGTCCGTTATAACCGAGGTTGGCTGTATTATGATAATGTGAAATGTGGCCAGACATGCGGCAGTGTAGACAATTCAAGTCTTTTGAGATGTGATGCCATATAGACTGGTAAGTGTATACCAATCTACATGAACTCATAACCCAGAACACCTAAATGTTTACCAACACCACTGAGATAACTTCAAGTCTTGTCCACCACTGCAGTCAAAGAACTGTAATGCAGCCAGACTTAAAACAATAAGGCCAAATTTACAATGTATGTTAGGGAAACAGCGACTGCAGTCTCAAGTTTTGTTGTCCTTTACACAACCAGTGTAACTGCAAGTTGCACTATTTTTCAGGTGTAATTTTATCACATACAGTAAAATCTGCAATATCCAGCATTTCCAGGACCAAAGGTTTGCCAGATATCGCAGTTTTCTGGATATCAGAATATTATACTCAATACCTAGCAATCGCGTGGACACAGCTAACCATTTCACTTGTCACTTGATATCCTGTCCTGTTTTCCAAGCTGCGCTTTGTAGTCCTCTTCACCACTATTTACGTAACAAGGTGCACACATAATGTAAAAAAACAGAACGCCAATATTTAACTCTTAATCATAATATTCACAACACTGAATTTCATATGCATATTGGTGTTGCCATCTGCACTGTTCACTTACATAATTTTGCCCTGTAAATTGTCTTTCTTGAGCAACTTTAATAATAATGATGATGATGATGATAATAATAATAATAATGTGACACCAGTTATAATAGGAGCAACTGGAACCATTTCAAAATCCTTCAGAAAATACCTGAGCAGCATACCAGGAAAGCACAATATCAAGGAACTACAGAAAACAGCTATACTGGGCACAGCACACATACTGCAGAAAGTGCTAACGTAGAAGCACAAAGGAGTTTAATATTGAAGACAGCGTTATATGCACCATTAACAGTACGCACGGAATAGCTGCAACACTGTATACCCTAGAAACATGGTTTGTTTCAGGTATATAAGTGTGAATACCCTGCATAAAGGAGTGATGATGATGATGATGATGATGATGACGACGACGACGGCGATGACGATGATAACTTATTATTATTATTATTATTATTATTATTATTATTATTATTATTATTATTATTATTATTATTATTATTTTGTAATGGGGCTCTTTGTCAATTTGCTAGTTAATAGACATTTCCAGACAATCCAACACCGGACATCGCAGATTTTAATGTATGTACTTTTTTAAACTTTCAAAAACTCACGTTATAACTCAGTTTTGTATGCTGTCTGGTGGCTCTGTGTGTGAATTACGTATGATGTCCATTTCATCTAGATATAGCAAAATCGCAAAGTTATGGCACTCCAATGCGCGAGCAGCCTGTCATACAAGAGTAGTGGGGGGTAGGGTGGTCAGAAGAGGGGCAGAGAATGTGGGTGCAGCATGTCATCTGTCTTTCTAAAAATAAACATTTGTGTTCTTATGTTCTCATATCATTTCTTGAGTCAGACTCCGATGATAACAGAAGCATTGCACAACCATCTACATGGTTTCCTATTTTAGACAGGGCCATAGTGCAGTACCAGTATTCTAAGTTGGGCAGTGTTTTTGTTCTGCTAATGGCTGGCAAAATGGAACGATCTCCACTCTGTAACGTCTTGTAACCAACTAACCCGACACCCTTCTAGTATCATCTGAGGACAATACCAAGTGGAGAGACTAAAATCATTCATTTGTGCAGTGCCATGAGTTTGCGACCCATCCACACTTACAGTACTTTTGGGATATTACAGTCATGAGTAACGTCCATATGATATACAACTGATGTGGAGGTGTATGTAGACAAGAAAAGCAACATTTTTGCTGTCTGCGCCATGAATGCATTGTATGGGTTTCGGTGTATAGTGCCACTCAATCTTAACCTTGGTATTAGATGGAGGCAAGTGGTCAACTTCACACCCCAGCTGCTTTAACCCCAGAAAAGATCCCCAGTCCCCACAGAATGGGAGGGCTGGTCCATACATTTTCAAGAAAAGATAACTCTTCTTGGCAGGCCTGACCCTTGAAAATGGGACCTGATAGGTTGTCCTGAAATGTTGGCAACAAACTACGCTGCATACAATCCCAGAAGAACACGTCTCTCAAGATAAATCTCTTGCCCTTATTGGGATTCGAACCTCCTACTGTTCAGCCCATCATTCAGTCACTATACCGACCACACTATCCCAGCTCCTAGAAATGTATGTATGCTGTAAAAATTCTGGCAAATTTGTTCTTTTTTAATTGTCTCAAAAATTGCAAGAAAAGTGTATGGAACTCAAAATGTGCACTCTGCTTTTCTCTACAATGTTAATTTGAAGCACTTCTCATTCCTATAAATATTTCGCGGCTTACATTAGAAATGCACCTAGAAACGCTGTACTTCGCATGTAAAATGTATATTACTGTTGTCCGATTTTAATATGAACTGGAATCGGTTGATAAATGACAGCAAATTCCCCAGAACTGTCAGAAAAATTTATGCGTCAATAGTTCACTCTAGACGTTCGTTGTGATAAAAATGCATGATGCAATATTGCACAATCTGTCTTCCAAGTTCTAGTTGTACACGTCAGAACTGATGTGCACGTAAATCAGTACCATATTCCCCACAAAGCATTCAGATAGTGATCTGGAACTTGTGGAATGAAAATTATTGATCTCCAAGGAAGTATCAAATGCACCGTGTGTTTCGCAATTACTACACCTACCTTTCCAAATGACAGTGACATTCGAAGGTGCCAAAAAACGTATTTCACTACAAACGTGGGTAACAACGAAAAACTTGTGGCACCGTTAAGTTTGGATTCAAGGGTACTGCATAATATACAGATTTACAGAAACAAGTGGTAATTTGTGTTTAACATTTGAAACACTAATTCTTTAGCGTTTAGTAAACAGATGGGATGTCAACATCGTCTGCTTGAATTAGTAAACATCGTATGCTTCCGGTCGTTAAGTGCCCTTAGTCCACAACAAACACCTCGGATGAACGAGAGACGTCATTTTATGTCCACTTCCAATAAACTGTAAGGCTGTCACAACAAATATTTACCTAATTCACGGCTATTTCCATTGCTCCACCATCATACGTCCTCATCCGGTCGATACTATGTTACCCAACATTAACATCACAACATTTCCTAAACAAGTTCGCTTAGTGGTGCTGCTGAAAGCAGGAGTAGACGTACGTGTGGTGTTGGTTATTCTGTCTACCTGTACGGCGAAAATCAGTTGACTACCCCAAAAATCATCTACATATATTATTGCTAACTGGCATCGTGCTAAAAAAATCCGTCTCTGCTGCATGTGATTAATAACTTACTTTTCTGCCTTTGATTTGTGTCAGCCGTGCACTTTATAGTGTATTTGTATCTTCCTAGCTTTTAATTTGACGTGTTTATAGAACGTGACGAAAAGTGGGTGTCATGGTAGATGCTGTTGTACTAACGTAATTCGTGTTTTTCGTTGTATATTTTGAGTTTATAAAAAATTCGTTACATATATTTTTAAATTGGTATAGAAGATTTAACATACAATGTTTAGCCGTGCCATCACATGATTAGTGTTGACTCCATACCAGTAAATTGTACGTGCTGCAATATAAGGTGTTTGTTAGTTATGGTACGATAACGTCGGTATCACAAATGAATGCTTGTACCATGCACTACATAAGTAGTTGTTAGTAGGAAATGCAATAAACAGGGCTGGTAAGGAGGCATTATGTTACCAGGCATACCTAGAATGTAAGAGAACAATATCATTCTTACACGTTAATGGAACTTGGAGTATGGCATGCTCACACTTATTTTATGTACTAATATAATTATAAATTCGCAGTGGATATTGTTTACAGTAGAACAGCAAGGAACATCACTAAGCCATTATGATTCGTACATATTTTTTATAGTAGCTGAGAATTTATAATGGTAGTAAATTGTGTATAAAGAAGTAGTAAAGTAAGGTGTTTCTTTTAATGCTGGTGTGAATGTTTTTGCATATAACATGATTTAAACTTTGGATGGTAGGTGGAATCTAATTGAATTTTTTCATTCCGTTACATGTGCTGAGGTTAATATTTGGCACATTAAGATGGTATGTCTTGTAGACCATATATTGCCTTTGTTAGAAATTGTTTCATGTTGTCCACAATACAGGTTAATACTGAGAGTAAACTTATAAATATTTTCGGGCAAGGGACACTCATGTTAGTGCTGACCATAATTCCAGTGTTTCTCATTTAGGTGTAAAATACTTCTTTGATGTCTGCTGAATTTTCCCAGAAAAATATTGCATATGACGTGATGGAATAGGAATAAGCAAAACTTAGGTTTTCTGCTTTTGTGAGTGATATAACTGCCCCCTAGGAGAGCTTGCCGACCTTCTGTAGGAATATATTCAGTATGTGGCTTCCAGTTTAAATTATTTTCAATTTGTAGGGCAAGAAGTTTTGTTGTTCCTATGTCTTCATTTGTTTTATTATTTATTGTTTTATTATCTGATATTCAGATCAACACAGGTGTTGTTGTTAACACAAAATTTTATGAAGTTTTTTGATAAAAAGTTACTGTCAACTTACTGGCTTCAGACCATTTGTTTAAGCAAGTGAAGGTACTGTTCATGCAATTTTGACAATGGTGAGTTCCCAATAAAGCTAGTATCATCTGCGGTGAAGGTGGGTTTTTATTTGCATTTTTGCCTTGAAATGACTCCGAAGTTTTTCACAGATGCAGTCTCCATTATGCTGGAAGAAAACATACTGTTTGGAAAAATGTTGGGGTCGTGATAACAGAATAGATGTGGCTATGAATGGGGCCATATATCATGAGAGGCAGGTTAGTGTCATTTTGAAACAGGACAGCATGATATTACATTCTGTAATATATGTGTTCACATTATATTGTGTGTTCAGTGTTCATCCAGAAGATCACAATATGAATCTTCACTGCTTTGAGGAGTCAGGTCTTATCTGCTGGATTGTGTGATTGTTCCATACAGGTGAAGGAATTATGTGCATTGCATGCACTTAATAACCTTTTCCAAGAGCGTGATGCATTCAGCAAAACAGAATTAGATGCTATCTGCTATTCGTTATCGCCAAATGTGTGGATTAATCCACATAAATCATTATTGGGGCTTGGAAATTATGACATCAATGTCATCATGGCTGCTCTTCAGCGAAAGGGATACGAAGCCATTTGGTTTGATAAAAGGAAGTGAGTTCATTTTGGATCTGTCACTTACCAGTTTAGCAATTTTTTTCTGCTTAAAACCATTTTATTTAACTCAATGTTCCCTCTAATTTTTTTACAGCTGTGCGGACCTGCTACTGTTCCGAGCAGAAAATTTGTACACGACCTGACGACTGCGTGGCACCTTAAAAGTTTTTTTATTATGCATAGTAAGAATATTTACAATGAAAATTGAAAAATTTCAGCTGTGCAGCAGCAATTCAATGCGTGTGGGAGCATTTCACTTATTGCATGGCCGCACACCCACACAACTTAGAGGGAACATTGATTTACACCTGGCTGATCTTGTTACTAAGCGTGCAGCTTTCAGTCATGCTAGTTGTATAACTGTGATAATTCTAATGTAGTAACGTTTAGGTGCTTTACTACAGGTTTGTGTGAATGCAGTTTAACCTAACCTAATCTGAAGTGCTAAATGCCACATTGCTGAACGTGGCTATTCAGTTTGCCCTTTGTCTCAAAGTGTAGCAGATCTTCCATAAATGAACAGATACATATCACTGCTGTAATTTCTCATTGAGTGGGTTGGTTCAAGTAGTAATTCTGCTGACTCATATTCTTGAGGTGCCTAGTCTGAATCTATGCTAAACCTGACTATTTTCATGGTTTCTCTGGGTTCCTGCAGGCAGCTGCCAGAAGCAGTACCTCATATTAGGTCATAATTACTACCAAATAATGTGCAATTCATTATTCAATAATCACTCTAGCGTTCTACACTATATAGGCTGAGCTACTGACATCATTGTTGTACACACTATACAGGGTATACACAAAAGAATGGTGTGGTTTCAAAAGTTAACAAGAAATTTATTTCTCACCTTATACGGGCACAATGTACACCGTCAGCAGCGGCAACTGTCCAAGTTTCTCATGCGTTAATTACAGTCCTTCAGTGTGTGCACCCTGGGTCACACGACACACATCCACACGGTAATCAGATTCATCCCAGACTCGGTGTAGCATGTCCGCTGTAATGGTCTGCAGTGCATGCATTATCCGATCACGAAGTTTCTTGAGGGACATGGGCAATGGGGGTTCGTTAAAGACAGCATTTACGTACCACCATTGCCCATGTCCTTCAAGGAACTTTGTGATCGGATAACGCATGCACTGCAGACCATTACAGCGGACATGCTACACCGAGTCTGGGATGAATTTGATTACCGTGTGGATGTGTGTTATGTGACCCAGGGTGCACGCATTGAAGGACTGTGATTAACGTGTGAGAAACTTGGACAGTTGCCGCTGCTGACGGTGTACGTTTTGCCCGTGTAAGGTGAGAAATAAATTTCTTGTTAACTCTTGAAACCGCACCATTCTTTTGTGTATACCCTGTATATAAATTAAAACCTGTTTTTTTTTGCATGTTTTATGTGAATTTGATGTCATAATTCTTTTAAGCCACATAATGTTTCTCCCTTGTTTTTGTAGAGACCCAAAATGTCTCAACCTGGATAACATTCTAGGATTTATACTAAATGTACCAAGTGACTACAAATTGGGTTTTGTGCTTCTGCCACTACGGAGACGGCACTGGGTAACAATCCGCCAGGTCCATGGGACATACTACAATCTGGACTCGAAACTTGAATTTCCTCAACTTATTGGCAGGGTGAGTGATTTGACAGCTGGCTCAATTTGTTGTTGACAGTTACTCTCTTTTGAACATTTATTTTAAGTATAAATAAATTGCCATGTAGCATATACTTCCAAGTGTCTTAATGCCTCACCTTGTACATTTTTGTGGTTAAACCAGATTAACAGGAAAATGATTCTGTTAATATGTTGTGAAACTTAATTTTAATATTACCTCTAAAAAACAGAAACTGTTATATAAATTATCAGGTTTTCATGGCAGGTGTTGCTGAAATGGTGGTCTTCCAGGTTCTTAGATCATCGAGCATAATTAGTTTCTTCTGATGTTGTGGAGGAACTTGCTACCTGAATTTTGAGGTTTACTGTATTTGGTCTGGGTAAATGCTGAAGTGATTCAGAGGAGGAAGTGTGTCACTTATGTAGCAAGGCTGCAAGGAATTCAGCCAGTGAGAGCTATGGAAAGGTAAGAGGGGATCAATCTTGTGGCAAGTCAGTGCAGTGAGAATTCAGAGTTAGCAGTGAAGAGACAGTCGTTGTAGGGTCCAAAACTGTTGAGAATTGTGAAGGAAGTGTGACGTTAAGTGTACAAGTTTTCTGTCTGAGAGGTGGAAGGTGGGAGTTGATAAGCTTTATTCATGTGGCCATTGACCTTAAAATAAGGTAATGCTGCCTCACGAAGCCACCCTATCCTGCTCAACAATATCAGCATTGTGACCAGAAAATCCAGGCACATGGACGAACTCCAAAGGAAGTAACAGAGATCGAGCTGCACCTGAAAAGTGTGAACATGGACTACAGTTTCTCCCTAAGCAAGTTGAGAAGTTTGTCATTCACTTCCTGAAGAAAAGGAAGCAGAAGGCATTCTCTGAGAGTAGTACAGTCACCTGAGACACTGCCACCTTATTTTAACAACTGATGCCCACATGAACAAGGCTTGTTACTCTCATCATCCCAGAGATGAACCTGTTGCACGTAATGTCATTTCTTATAGGTTGTGGCTCTAAAAAAGGCCATTTATCTCAATGCAAACTGTCAAGTTGCACTGGCGTGGTACACAATCTATACCCTGTCCCACTTTCAGTGGCTCTGATTGACTAGAGGCCTTTTATCCTTCCTATATAATCATCAGAGTTTTTCCTCCTAGTTGCTTGGGCATCCACCTGAACCAAGTTGTTACCATGAATATGTAGGCAGCAAGTTCCTCTGAAATGTCAGAACAAACTTGGCCTATACTTGTAAGAACCCAGAAGGCCATCATTTGACTCATAACATTGTAATCAGTCCATGGAGGCAGAGTTACGTACTAATGTAATACACTTACAACCTGGTCTTCATGCAGTGAACATTATGATAAAATGCAGGCTTGACATCTCTGTTGCGTTATATGTTTTGTTTTTGTACTTTATATCATTCATGTCTTGACATCGTGCAAGGACAGTTCCACTTATACAAAGGGTGTTTGGAAATGATACGGACAGGGGCCGTTGTTTTGGTGGATAACAAGCAGTAAGATCGCACAAATTATTGTTGGATAGTGCCGTCTTTAATACTGCATTCCACCACCAAATGGCCATAATCCTCCATGCCTCTGAAAAACTGCTGTGTCGTTCAGGGCTGTGGAGTCAGTACACAAAACTTCGGACTCCAACTCCTTCATAAAATCTCAATATGTATTAATATTGGTAAACCTATAAGACATTTCATCACCACCACTTGAATCATCTAATGGTTATTGTAGCTATCAGGGCTCTGGAATTGGAGTATCTAGTCAAGATTTTAGGTTGAGGTCAGAGTTGGAGTCGGTACATTTTTACTGGTTCCGACTTTGACTGCACCCAAAATTCCTTCTGACTCCGACTCCGACGCCACAGCCCTGGTGTCATTACCAGGTCTAGTAGTCAAAGTGTGTGGACAAGAGTTGCAAAATATAAGACAGAGATGGACCATGTGGTTCCTTTGAAAAGGAGGCATTAAACCATCAGATATTCATCTGTTATCTGCAATTTGTGGAGAGAAAGCACCTGCATGTGGCACTGTGTTCAACTGTGTACAGAGCTTCAACAGTGGCAAGGAAATTGCACAGGTGTCCATGAATGATATCACACCACCCCTAAAGAATGGTTTCATGAAGCCATCCAGAAGCTGTCGGGGAGATGGCAGTGATGAGTAACCTAGGAGAGGAATATGTTGATCCAGCAGTTGTTTAGTGTTCAGCGTAAAGATAATACAATTTCTGCAAGTGAGTTGAGTCCAAATCATTTCTGAACACCCCTCGTAGTTCCTGATGCATCTGGGGCTCATCAAGTTTTGGGACTTCTGTATATTAGAACTATTACAGCTAAAAATATTCTAGTAAAAAGTACACGAAAGTATGTTGCCGAACTGTGTAGTGTTAACCTCTGCCATTAGGCTCACCTCCTGGCAAAGTTATCACACTGCTTGTACTTTTGAGTAACAAAATGAGAAGATCTTGAAATTTTTACTGCAGGGAGAGGATGTGACTGCCTATCTACTTGGGCAACTTGAGTGCAAGGAGAAGGAACTGTTTGTGGTGGTAACAAGTGAGGTGGAGCAGAATCAGAGGTGGCAGAGTAGTTCACATGATGAGAAGCATATGAACAGAAGTAGTGTGGATGAACCTGTTACACAGCTCTGTCTGGAGACGCTGTTACCAGATTTTAATACAAGAATAACGCCAAATCAAAATAACAAAGCAAATAGTGACAGAACTGGGCCAGCAGATGAGAATGTGGACTCTGTTACACAGCAGTTGATATGCAACATTAGTAATGAACGGACAGTTATTTCTCCCCTTTTACAATCAAACAGGTAGTGATAAAAATAAGATTTTTGTAATATAATTTAATGGTACTTGTTGACATGGGCTTGGTATGAACTCTACAGACAATAACACTGAAGTCAGGATGTGTTGATTCTGTTGTCTCTTAGTATATTGGTGGATTCAGCACATTCTTACATAAGTGCTTCATAACTACAACAATTAAATTTTTTGGCTATTTAAAACAAATTTTTTGTCTTATGATTTTTGGCACCATCTACAGTAGTTGATACTTGTAATGTCTTTGCATACAACACTCAGCATTGGACAAGTTGCTGGATGACAGTTGCACTGTAATATCAGTAGTCACGTGCTGTGAGCTGAATCACTGATTGGCAGTCAGGCTTTGCTCTTTGTACTGTATGCTTCCTCTTGTCACTGCAAAGTCATAGTATTGAGGTACAAGACATGGTTATGTACTTATGAAAAAAAAAGTAATTATCAAGCAGTGAAGGATTTGAGCTGCTTGCTGACGTGTTCTGGCCTCATTCGTCCAGAGGTCTTTCCAAAAGTCTGCCTTGGTTCCTTCATCATCATGGTGGGTAATTTTTAGGTGCAATTGCATTGTTGCGAAAAGCACCTATTAGCTTCATTGTGTCTGTCCACATTTATCAGGGCAGCACCCACTGGATGGATTTTCATGATATTTGACATTGGAGGCTTTTATTAAAATCTGCTGAGAAAATCCAAATTTGGTTGAACTCAGACAAAAATATTGGGCACTTGATGTAAAGACCTGTTTTTGACAGCAATACAAAATATTTTGCAACTTCACAACAATGCGAAGTGAATCCACTGTTGCATTTCTGTGGCACCCCATTCAGAATGTGTCATATTGCTGACAGTGGCACATAGCTCAACATTACACACAATGCGTCATTGTGTTTCCGTAGCAACAGTAGGTATGTGAACTTGCATAATGTTACATTGCATATCTTCTTTGTGGTTTCTGGAAGTCTGCTTCTTTTTGAAGGTTGAAGTGAATTTCTTTCATCTTTGAAAGTTTGTCCAATACGGGTTCTGTTTTTTTCTTGTAATGTTCTTGTTTCTTTTATGGTGCATCTACATGTATGATTTGTTTGATAAGTTTCATTTCAGGGGCCATAATTCTAAAAAACTAGTAATTAAGAACATGGTACTTAGTAATATATTGACAGTAATGAAGTTGGCTTCATAGTGATGTATCAGTTGTACCATATTTCCATAACTGTGATATTCTGCTGGGAAGTCACTGACAGGTAGCTTAAATGTTTCAATTTTCTTCTTCTTTGTAATTTACATAGCTGCATATAGTGTGGTCTGTTAGTGGTAGAATGATGAAATAGGCTGGTTGAATAAGTCATAAAAAAGAAGCCCTTGCATTTGATCTTAAGAGCTACTGACTGGCCAGTGAAACTTTCTTTTCATAAAATCTCAGACCTACACTGTGCTACAAGCTGGCAGGTCATGGGTTTGATTTCTGATTGTGTCATGGGAATGTTTCATTGACTTAATCCTTCCGGCTGCACTATGGCCCTGGGGTTGACGCAGCCTATAACAGAAATGAATACTGGGGATATTTCCTGGGGGGGGGGGGGGGGTAAGGGTGGCCAGTGCATAAGGCTGACAACTTTACCACCTTCATGTGCCGATTGTCTTGGCATCTGGGAGCCGCAATCTCCTGGAACTCTAAGGGTCTGTCCAGGCCTGTAATGGGATTGCTTTATCTTTTTTACTAAACTGGTTCACACACATGAATGTTTTAAGGATGAAGTGTAGCAAAATGTCCAGGGAACATTTAGCATTCTTTACGTAGTATATGGCCAGCTTGAGGTATTAAAGTCTTCTGGGACGTGACAGTGTATCACTGGGTGAATACTTGCAGACATTTTACAGAATTCTGGTTCCCTCATCTTCAATGTTCAATTGTTGAAGAAGAATATACAGCTTACCCTTGAGGATGAAGACACCATGATTCTTGAAAATGTTGGGTACCACCCACCTAACGACTCAGTGTCACATCCCAGAAGCCTTGAATCCTCAGCCACACTGCTGTGAGAACCTCAGGTCTTGTGATCACTAGCTTGTCTTAGCTGTTACTAAAACATACCTCATTTTTCTTCAAACCACATTTCGTAAAGTGCTAATCTGCTGTTGTTGACCAAATCCTTCTCCCTAATACTGTTGTCACTGCTGATTCCTATCATCACAGTTATTGCACCACAGTGTACAAGTAATTCGTCATTCACTTAGATATTAGATGCCACCAGTCTGTCCACAGTATGTCACTTTGGTCTCACTTCAGTTTAGTCCCACTATATCTTATATTACATGGCATCATAAATTATTCATTATTGAGTATATGATTAATACAGTTCTGCTACAAAGACTATACATACAACACATGTAGCAGGATTACCCATGCAAGTTTTCATATAATTCAAAATGTCATTGCAACATACGCATTGAACAATTAAAAACAAAATTACAGAAGCCTTACATGTATGAAGGCACATGTGTGTCACCAGTTTTCGGTACATTAAAAACATTAAATTAATAGTATTATGTCACAGATACTTGCCAACACTTTTGGTTTAAATGATCTGTTTTCTGAAGATAACAGTTTTTGGGGGATGTGATGCCATTTAGTCTGGTAGGTACATACCAGTGTTTTGGGAAAAGGCTGCTGCCTCTGTCTTCAGGACAGCATATTTCTCCAGAATGTTCTATTTAGTGTACAGACTATATGGTGTTGCATCCCGGAAGACATTCATCTCAGTGTTCAGTCCTTGAGAACATCAAATCTCGCATGCAGTTTCTGTTTTCCAGATGTGATAAATGATTAAGCCTACTGAAGCTCAATCTAGCAAATTGACTTCATGGGACCATAACTTGAAGTTCTGGATTACAGTGTGAATATGAAACTCAAAAATAAAAGGTCTTGCCTCAAAAATAAAAGTAGTGTAATTTGTTGTATTTCTTAGCTGTTAGAGAGCAAATGACCATGAAGATCACACTGCGTGGTAGTGTATACCTAGAAAGTGTGAATTTGTGTGGCAAGTTGGTTTGCGGGTACATGTTTATAAAGATGCCAGCAAGGATGCTACATTACAGTGTCTTTTTACCTCAGAACATAATGAATCTGAGCACAAAGAGGCGGGAAGGTTTTGGTTTCCTGTGGGTAAAATCCCAAACCCACCATTGGTTTGATTGATTGATTGACTGACTGACTGATTGTGTGGAATGTTCAAGGTTTTTTCTTTTCTGTCTTTTCACTTTCCTGTCTCTTTTTTCCGCCCCTCAAATATTCTGATTATTTCTATTGATAGATCTTGAAACTTTGCATTCATGAATAGTAGCTGCTCATGAGCAAACTACAAAAGCTGGTAGAAGACTGCATGGATGGCACAAGTCCACATAAGGATTAACTGAGAGTTGTGGCTGTGTTGATGTTTTGCACAGGAAAATGAGATATGGTGTGGAGTCCGCATTGATAGACTGAAGAGAATTCAGTTTTGAAAAGAATCATTGATTTGTAACTGATTAACGAAATATTCCACAATTATAATAGTTTTTATATTACTCTGTACTTGTTTGATATAAGTTACTGTAAATTTACATGTGTCTGTTGTCGAAGTTGATTAGTAAACAATGCCAAGTATCACACTTTCTACCCATGCAGAGCAGTACAGGTGGACCTGTGTAGTAATAAGATAGTTCAGTGTGTTTTTCTTCACATATTAAGCTAAGGAACCTCTTATGTCTGCAGTTGACCTGTACCTCTTTTCCTTGGCTGTACCAATACACTTCTGTGGAGTTTGTGTTCAGTTACAAGTGGGAGGAAGTAACAGGAGGCCGGAGGAAATTGCATAATGAGGAGTGTCATGATTTGTATTGATCACCATACATGATATGGCTGATCAGATCCAGGAATATGAAGTGGGTGCAGCATGTGACACATGGGGGAGGAGACAAATTCATACAGGGTTTTGACGGGGAAACTTGAAGGAAACTGATGACTCGAAAGACTTTGGTGTAAATTGGAGGATAATATTGAAATGGGTGTTACAGAAGTAGGATGGTGTGGACTGTGTTCATCTGGCTTAGAACAGGGACAAGTTGTGGGTTCTTGTGAACACAGTAATCAGCATTTGCATTCGTACAATGCGGGGAATTTCTAGACTAGCTGAGGACCTGTTAGCATCTCAAGAAGGACTGCACTCCATCAAATTATGCAGATTTTTGGATTATATGTGGTGTGACCTGTAATAAAGTGAATTCTAATACATCTATCTGTACCCAACACATTATTCTCTGTTAAAGTGGATCATGCTTCTTGTAGAAATAGGCTATGTTGTTCATGTTCTGGTGATCCTTGTGTCGATCTTCATGTCAAAGTGACTACCCAGTGGCCTTACTGATGCTTATAGTACATATCTACAAGTGAGTGGGAAATTCTGTGCTTGATTTGTCATGTAATAGCCAAAGGTTTGAGAGACATTAAACTGACCGTTACATGACCAAATCATTTTGGGAGCAGGCCTGAATGAGTGTGTGTGTCCATAATGATGGTAAATCAGTGTGGAAGGATTAGAACTAGGAGTTCACAAAGAAAGGGACAGTTGCCATTACCTAAATATAAGGTGACCTCCTTTCACAGTGTTCAGTTTTCATGAACATACCTGTGCAGAACATGAGCACAGTCCTGTTCAGGGTGTGATAAGTGTCTTTTTCAGTAACTGCATAGTGTCCTGTTCTTCATCAAGCCCCAGTTTTAGGGACTGTGCCCTCTTGTACTGAAAACAAGACAGTTGCATGGGAGTAGTTCTCAGATGTATGGTGACTAGGGTGCTATGAAATTACTGTGGAACAATATAAAAGGTTTCACATATAACATAGGAGGCATGTAGGTGGGTACGAACATTTCAAAGGAATGTGCTGCCTTCATCTTCAGGGTTGAAGTGATTGGGGTGTGGATATGGCTAGGTTATATACAGATGAGTAGCATGAGAAGATTTGTTGCTTAGAACCACGGGTAGGGAAAGAGATGGAGAGAGAGATCCGTGTCTGGGTCAGTGGGATTTATAAACAAGGAGTTGTGAGAAATGTTTGTAACCACCTGTGAGATCACACTGTGTAACAGCTTAGATGACCACAATATGAACGCTTACCACCATGAAGACCTCAAATCTTGCAGCAGTACACAAGACATTAAATGTTATATTAAATTCATTTCTGTTATGTAACAGTGTAAATAAGGAATTTATAATACATTAACAAGACAAGATCTTATTAAAAAAATAATAATAATAATAAATAAATTTTACAATACACATACCTATATCACTAGCCAAACATTGTGCCCCTGTTATGCTGCACAAGAGTAGTCATGTCAGGAATGCAGACAGTGATTATAATAACCTTCTTGCATTATTTACCTGTGAGTATGCAATAAAGTGAAGAGCACAACATACACAGTTCATCGGTGTGCATGCACGTGCAATTAACGGCTATCCCCCAACTTAAATCGTAGTTGCATGCTTGAGTGTTATGGTCATATAATGTGACCTTTTTGTTATCTAGTTGGTTCCTCTGCCTTTAATATTATTGAAATATATACAATTTGATTAGCTTTCTTTCAGTTCATTGTAACCATTTACAAGTCTAATTTTTTTTAGCCAGTTTCATTATTTTAAGTAAACTAAAAATGAAATTGAGAATTCCATGTGGAATCATGTCACCTCAAAACTTGCGTAAATTTGGGGATCACATCAGGTACATGTGCTTTACATGACAATGAATGCATCTTAAAATGCAGGACAGTTCTTCTGTCGTGTGAGGACGAGTCGGTCACTATCCAATTTCAGCTCAGACAGTCTGTTGTACACTGTGGCTCTGACTGACACTGGTAGCTCACGATCTCTTCCAAGTACCCAGATCAAATCTGTGTAGGAAGATAACAGTTGCTTAATTCAACAAAAGGATGTTAGCCAAAGGTGGGGCACTGTCAGCTCTACTTTATAAGAACCTGCCACTTTCTTCAGCTCATCATATATAAACCTATCATAACTTTGTGAGTTGAGGTTCTCACAGGGCTGTTACTGAAGATTCGAGTCTTTCTGAGATGTTATGTCATGTCAACTGGTAAACAGTTACATTTTCAAGGATTACATTGCCTTCTTCTTCAGGGGCAGGTAGTCCAACAGGAGTGTTCTTTCTTTGACTCTTCTTGGACATCTTGACCTTGAGGATGAAGGCACCATGATCCTTGAAAGCTTCAGTAACTATGAGTTGACATGGCATAACCTACCAGATGACTTTGTCAATCATAACTTTTCTTAGGTGACTTAATTTTTTTAGGCCTATGTCTCATTGCCTAATGTATGTTAAAATGTAACTTTTCTGTTACCAACAATGAGCCTATCAAGGAACACTCAAATTTATTGTGAAATTTACTCTGAGCGTTACAAATATATGTGGCAGCCATGGGTGTTAAAGTGGTGTGTAGCTACTGGGGCAGTGTTTTTGGATGTGATTCAAATCTCTAATCCCAATATTTTTGTTAATTACACGGTTAAACTTTAATTTATTAATCTGAGTTGATTCATCTAAAGTTATAGCTACCATTGGGGTGATTCATGACTTTATATGTGTACTTAAAATATCTTAAACATCAAGCTGTTCACAGGCAACAGCATTATGAACATAGGTCTTATATTTGACAGTTGTGAAGCTGTGGATATTAGAAGTTCAAGAATGATTTGTGCATAACTAAGCTGTTTACATGTACAAGTTCTTTCCACAGTACATTTTACGATAAATGACGTGGCCACCGTAAGCTTGGATACACATTGTCTCATTTGTCTTTTGGATGTGTAATGAAAGAAACAGTGTATGAATGCCAAGCGAACACAAGGTGAATTGCTTCATTAGACTTTGGATATTACAAAATATGTAAAAGACCCTGGAGTTTATAGTATGGTTACATGTGGCATTGTGGCTGGGAATGGTGTCAGAACACAAGCTTATGAAGTCATGAAGCAGCCTTATTTTCTGTGACACAAAGAAATCACCAGTATTCCAGGGGAAGAGTGGGAAGATCTGTTTGTGTTTTACAATATAAAGAGTGAAAAGACTTTACCTGCATACATGACTGAGAGATTGGAGCATGACCAGAGAATAGCATAGTTGTCATAATCAGTATCAAGGACATGATAGACTCCTGATGCTGGCAGCATGCGAGCTAAAGCTGATGGCAACTTTGTGTCCACTCGGTAATGCAGCTCTCCAGAACCATTCTTGATGGGAACAGCTGTACCAAGGCTCACACTGGGATTACCAGTCCTGCAGTGGATGAGAAATTGTGTGTCAGCCACAGAGCATTAGTGTTACTAATTCTGATACTTCGGCCTTGACGGTTGGCATCAGTGCATTGAATCACCTGTCAATATTAGGCTAAATTGAGACAGAACACCTGCTGACATTTTTAGAATTGTTACAGTTTACATCTCCAGGGAAGGAATGTAGGGGTCATGAGCAGCCCCTTACATAGACCTTGCACTAGAATTGTGATACAAACCACAGCTGTCTTCTGCTCATGTCTGTAAACACTTTCACACTTGCATATGTGCAGGCAGAAGAGAAAGTCCTAGCCTTTCATATAACATAAGGGTGGTTTTGCTCTTATGATCTGTATGTACTTACAAACGGTTTATGTTCTTTACTGTAACCTTGAGAATCCCAGATGGCTTTGCTGTGAAGGACAATGCAGTGCAGGTGGCAAACATTTCCATGAAGTAGAATGACCTTTCCACTTCATACCAGTTTCCTTCAAACTAGAAACATGGGTAAAAGTCTCTGTTAATATCATAATCTTGTGCAGTCTGACACTAGCATAACTAAAGTCCGAATTGTATTTCATCTATAAGCCAGTGCCAAGTACGGTAAAATTCCTTTAATCTGGCACCTGTCTGGTTCTGAAGGTGCCAGTTTGAAGCAATTCTACTGTATGTGGTGTTGACTGGTCAGTCAGGAATATGACATATAAGTGGGGATGAGCAAATCCCCAACAGCAGTTTGCTTGGGCGACTAAACTGTGTATCATGGTGCCTAATGTTTGTGGGTTCTCGGAGTGGTACTTGCTTACCTTTCTGGCACCTAGAATTTTGATGTGTCACCTACATGTCTTGAAAATTTCTATACCTCTGCATACAAATGTTAACAGAATGACCCTTTCTTTGTTCTGAATATGGTTGCTTTCCTTGTCAGTATCAGAATGTACCTAAAACTTGAAGGGTTCTTGTATGTGAATGGTTACAAAAGTGAGGGAAGACATGTGTCATTTGCATTCAGATATAGGAAGCAGTACTTTCCCTAGTATGAAAAAAGTTTGCCAAGCCTAAGAGTGGCTCTTATGATGTTTAGAAAAGGAAAACTAGGTACTTCTTTCATAATGTTTTTTCCTCATTTTTAGGATATATCTGTGATTGTAGTGTGCCTTATATATAACTATGCATGAGCATTGCAGATTTAAACTCCCTATGTTCAGTGGTTCCAGAGTTTATAAAATATCGTAGATTAAATATACGTTTTCAGAAAACTGAGTGTGATGTAGAAATGTATGTTTCTAGTTAAAGGGTGGAATTTTGTTATATTTCAGGTCCTTATTCATCTGTGCTGTAGTGCTCTTCATCTTCAAGCTGTCTTTTCATGTTCTGCTTCTTTGTCCATTCGTCTTCCATGCTGTCTGAATTTCTCTTTTCAGCCTCTAAGTCAAATTTGGTCAGTGATACCCATACCATGAATTGTTACATTTTGGACAGATCTTATGATGTGAACTGCTGTCTGTTGATACTTTTTAGAAACATATGGCCCAGCTTTCCTTATTTGCTTCAGGTTTCCTAGGTCAGTGCTTTTCAGCCTTCATTTCCTTGCATACCACTATTACAAATCAGGCATTTACACATACCACCAGGTACTGAAAATATTAACAACAAACAGTTTGGGTTTTTCAAGTTTAACTTTTGTTAAGTATTTCATGAATGTTTTTTTTCATTTAATACTTTTAAAACAATTTATTTATGATTCACATCTTTAAAATTGAATTATGAAAAAAATGATAATTTCCAGATGACTTGGCATACCATCAGCCAACTCAGCATATCATCACCAGTACGTACCACCAGTTGAAAAGCACTTCCTTAGATCCCTGCTGGCAGTCAGTTCATAGGTTCATAGTACTGCTGAAAAAGACCTTATCCCATAATAGGTTTAGTGTCAGACAGTTTGCTCCACTGTGTAACTTTTCAGTAGGACCTACACAGTCAAGCTTTCACTGAGTACATTGTCACATACGGTTTGCCTTTTCCAACCTTAAGGAAACAAGAGTCATAATCACAAAGATAACCCTGTGTGCCAGACAACATAGTTTTGCACTGACCTCTGACATAATTTCAGTATGCCTGTTGAGTCCATCCCTACATGGATTCAGCATTTTAAGACACTGTTGGTTCCATATGAGGGTGTGACAGCCGCGACAGTGCTTTGTCATTCTACATCAGTCACATTCCCAGCAGTAACAACCCCAAGGAGTGAAGTGTGGCCACTTCTCTGCCAAGACCGCCCCAAGCATCAGCTTGCGTTAATTTTCGCACAGCATAATTCACGGGCATTTGCTGTCACCGACACTACCCAGCAGTGTTCTGTTCTAACATAAAACCTTGGTTGTGGAATAAGTTCATGACTCAGATCTTGGCCAAACCACCAACTATCATAAGTGATGTTCTTTATTGTTTCCACGGTAGTTCCAGTGCATTCTGGGCCAACGTTAATAATACATCAGATGCACATATAATTCCTTCAGTCATAGTAGCTTTTCTTGATAGTTATGATTTTTATCAGAATGTCTTCTACAAAAGGAACAAATGTTCAGGCAAGTCAGAGGTCAGTGATGGGCAAGAGTGCAGAGATTAAAAATTATACCATGGGTCAGATGTGACCTTCAAGTGTATTTACACCAGCCTGCAAAAAAGATATGTTTCAGAGATTGCATTAGAATTAATCAGGACAGCTAAAATATGTATACAATTGGTCAGACTCGTATCTTTCCTGTTGCAGTTAGAACTGTGGGGAAAGAAGGGTAAGTGAACTTTAACTGAATCCTCTATAGATGACCATGTCAACTGGTACACAAAGTTACTATCGACTTGCTATAGGGAAAGGTGTACTCCCGTGAAGTACACACATTTTCCACATGCCGTAGGATTATGTCATTGAATAAGTTACCATTGCAACAAAAATATTATAAATAAGTTTAGGTATTTTATTCATATCTATGTTGTGTACCTATTTTTTACTATGAGCCATTTTGGAGAAATATAAATTAGATTTCAGCTCTTCATAAAACAGACACAGGCATATTAGTACGAAACAAAGCAAAATTAAATTTGTCTAGCAGTTTTTATGTAGACCCACCCCCCCCCCCCCCCCCCCCCACACACACACACAGTACAGGCAACCTCATAATTGTGCATTCATTTCATGAACTTTTTGCACAGAACACATGTTGTTCAGAGTTACATATATTCTGACATTTCCAATATAGCATGACCGTATGTCACCCATATGTTCGTCACTCATTTTAAAATGATGCAGGTGAACACAGTGCCTTGTAAGCTGATAAGAATTACGGCATTTCAGCCAGGCTATTAAATGTAATTTCATCTGCACACAGTATGTCCGTAATTGATCCTTTGATGTGTTATTACTCGGAGCCTGGCGAAGGTACCTGCAGTTAAGAAACGGAAACCATCTGAAAGTATGTCGTTTGTAATGTTGGGACATGAAAATTGGCGTTCAGAACCCCACAGAAAAGAATTCCATGATGTGAAGTGTGGTGATCTCGGGGGACCTTTCCATGAGACCTCCACGTCCAATCCATTGGTCAGGAAGAATTTCATACATACGACCTCACTTCATAGTGTAAATGTGTGGAGGGGGAGGGGATTGCTGTCTTGTTGGTGGATTGGATTTGGGATATCCTCCTGCAGCCATGGTATTAACCGACCCTGTAGCATGTACAGATAGCGAAATTTGCAGTGATGATCAACGTAGCGGCAAGAATGCAATGTAGGACGCAAACTAGGCGAAAAATTGAAATGTTTTTAGTTGAAATTTCCACCTGGAATATATTTCAACGTGCTGTTGGGTATTACGAAATTAAGTAACGCTAAACTGCTTCTCAGGTAGCCTACATCTGACACTAAAAACATGGTAAATTTATCTTCCCACCTGTACCACAAAAATTTTGCAAGCAGTGTCCGCTGATGTGACTAAGTTGAAATGTCACAAGAACGGACACTTCCTCAATTTTGAATTCATTTATCTCAGCCGTGTAGTTATTCCAGTTACGTACCATCAAAGTACAGGTTTGTAAATCACAGTAATACCTGTTGTATTCCTTCTTACATATTTCGGTTAATTGCGTAACCATCATCAGAGAACTATACGCCTGCACAAGCAAAAAATACTCCATATAGTCATGTGCAGTAGTCTATGTAGTCTACGTCAGTGCCGGCCTTAGCAAAGCGGGGCCCGATTGTCATCCTTGTGGCGGGCCCTTAAAAGTTACTGTGCAGAACAAAAAAAAAGGACTAACGTTTTGGTATATTAACGTAAGTTAGGATAAATATGATGGTCCATTTTTTATCATTTTTTAAAATTACTAATGCGCGAATCCCCCATAAGCGCGGGGCCCGATTGCGTCAAATCGGTCCAGCGGCCTAAGGCCGGCCCTATATACAAAATACTTCTTTATACCTTTGTCCCTCTTAAGTATTATAACTAACTAACTCCATGGAGCAGAGGCCTTCTTGAGAAGCTAACAGTTTCTCAGCTAGTCAAGAAATTCCCCTTTTTTATGGAACCCGGAGGTTCATTACCACATTTCTTAAGTATTATACATTTATATATTCTTAGGAATTGCAAATCTTTTACAAGCGTTCCGGTGTTGTTTAAAAGTTAGTTATTAAAATATAAATATTGTATAAACAACAGCTACTGGTGTCCTTGCGGTACATCCGTGCAATTATTTCTTCAGTCTGTTTTAATTTTAGAGTACACGCAAGATACGTATGTTCCTACAGTGGCCGTATAAACAACTAATCTCTACATTGTGTACTGTATATGGCTATACAACATCAGCCCATAAACCGTTTTACATATTTTGATCATATTCGACACGAGAGACTTAAACATGATTATTCTGTTTTTAAGTAATCTTTAAAACTATCAACAGCGCCATTGCTAATTTTGTGTACTACGCATGGAGTACACCCCTTTCAGTCATTACATACGTGCCTACTATAAAATAATTCTATATCTTTCATAAAACCCCATGTAACCTTACTTTTGTAATCATTCACTATCTTAATACAAAGCCAGGAACGTGATTTTTTCCATTTCCACTCCTTTTTAAGTAGACCGGCACGTAGAAATAGTGGGGTTTCTAAGGAATTAAGTAGAAATTTAATTCTCATTACTTTCGTGCTGTCCATATGCTGGTAATGATTCACATTGCTTCAGTAAACGAGAAAAGCCTGCATTTCATAACTCATCTTAAGTCACTGGTGCTAATATCTCGGTATAATTTTTGTAATTAAGACCTCACGTTACTGCCGCCGTTGTGACTGAATTAACATTGTCATGCCAAGCCGTGAAGTTAGGTGGCATCGGGTATATTGAGCTCGAAATAATGCACAACAGCCGTATGGAGAGCAAGAAATAATTTATAGGCTCGTGACAATTTTAAGTGTGTCGCTTCCATCAGTCCCCTGAGTCCTTTGAAGGAATTTGATAAAGAGACCTTTGATCTTCTGGTATGTTGCGTAGCGTAGGTTGGTAGTTGGTTACTGACGTTTCGGGACAGCCTGTCGGTCCCATCTTCAACAGTCAAGCAGTCCGTTCTTCTTGTACTGCTTGACGCTTGAAGATGGGACCGATGCGGTGTCCCGAAACGTCAGTAAAGAACTACCAACCTACGCTGCGTAACATCACAGAAGAGCGAGGGCCTCAACCACAACGCGGCGGAACCTAAAATATCACAGAGTGTGATGAAATTTTACACTGAAATAAATATGAAAAGAATCTCCGAATATGTTGATAGGTGTAGGATATTAATCGGTGGGAGGAGGGAGTTCAGAAAAGGCCAACAAATATTGCGCTTGGCGGTATAATGGCTGCTATTGCGACCGTCATCTGATCGCAACTTTTGTAAAATATTATAATGTTAAAACGTGAAAGAACACATTATCATTTGTACATTATGACAATTGGAAGGGTTGTTACACTGTGATTTGTTCGCGTACGTGATGAAGCATCAACCTTATCTAAATTGAGTTACCCTGAACACTGAGTCAGTACGTTCCTCCGAAACGTCGGAACAAACTTATTATCCTAAAAAATGTATCAATGTAAGACCTTACTTCCACACATTCAAGGATAATTCGCCGTGTAAGCCCGTTTGATTGGGGAATATTAAAAGACCAATATAAAAAAGAACATAGGTAGGCATGACTGGAAACCACGGAACGATCTATTTTATATATAACGAAAATAAAATAAATAGATTTGCTGGAACAAACCTTTTTCAAATCCAACTTCTTGATGGCAGGATAGGACGGACATTTCCCAAGACTAAGACTCTGCCCCAAAACACGTTGACAACAAACAATTAACACTGTCAAACAGATGATCCTCATTATCACAGCCATTTTCTTCTGAACAGCTTGGATACAACTGCCTCAGTTCCGAACGAACAGCTCGCCAGTTGTCCCTCCCCACCAGTATGTGCGCTTCACTCCAGAAGAGGAGCGAATGTGAAGAGTAGTGCAACACTTAGCGCGGTACTTCCTGTTTCAGTACGTTGCATAAGTGGTGCCCCGCCTCGCGAGAGAGGTGACGTGAAAGTTGGTGGGAATAATCCATTGAAGTGACATGTTTGTGGCGGTGTATTCAGATGTTCGTATGTACATACGTAGTAAAAAGTGTTTCTGAAGAAAACTTACAGATATTGGATCTCAACAATTTCTTTGGTTTCAAGTGAGTTTCTGCTCAATACAGGCAGCCGTTCTGTTCTTCACATTATTTAAAGGGTTAAATGGAGACAAGGAATAAAAGTTCGGTGTACAGATCCGTAATGGCAGCAATTTAACTTCTCAGAGTACGAGTAAAAGTGCCGAGACGGTCTAGAATTTTGTTACAGGTTGAAATAAATGAGCAAAAATCGTGGTATGAGGCGGTTATAATTTGATGGCAGCTTCACGCGTAAGCGTATTGTTCCCGTACGTCCCGTTTTTCCCGGGGCTGTCCCGTTTCTGCGAGAAGTTTCCCAATGTTCCGAGAATTTCTTTCGGGACGCCCAAATTCTCGCCTTTTGATTTGATAGACTTATCATTCGCATCACCGCAATAATGCAATTTGTCCGTATTCTACATCAATGGTTACCGAGTTCAACATTTGTTATGTTTGGCTTCATACGTGAGTTGGTGGGGATCGGTTAGGCCTTTCCTTGATAATGTTGGCGATGTTATGAAATTGCAGCCCATACGTGGCGACAAGCAGCAAATTTTGTGAATCATCCGCAGACAACGTGCCACTGATTCTGTGTGCTACACAGTCTGCCTTTCTAATGCCATTTAATCCTTTACAGACGGACCGTATCTGTTTTATATAAAGATTCAATGCGTACCACGCAGTAAACACTCTCCACTTCGATTATAAAAACTAATCTGTTAATGTGCTATAAGGCGAAGGTTGCTGTTTGTTCTGAGACTCATACAAGACACGTAAATGCAATGTCAGCACCATGCAAAGTTTTTGAATGTTAAGCCCGATGGTACATAACGTTACCGCTAGGCTTTAAAAGGTTAATATTGTTTTGCAGTTACACAGTTTTATTTTGGGTTTCGTTTAATGTTGATCACATTCGCAAAAGGGCCTTTTGTAGTGGCCTAAAAGCACTTAAGTATGTATGACTGGCAGCTTGTCTGTGGAAAATCCAATCTTTTGAAATGTGTCCCTTTTTGCCCAAACGTCGTAGGTTTTTAGCACAAATTTCTGAAAATGTAGCCGTTTCCCTTCGAAGTATTATGGGAACCTTAGGAATGCAACAGGAAACATTTCAGAAATGTATATATGCGTGACCCTTCCGCCTCAAGCAAAGCAGTCGGAAATTAAAACAAGCTGTCTGTAACAACTTATTGTGTTTAAAAGAAACGCCACGGCGCTCGAAGAAGCACCGGCTCGTCGCTGTGGGTGGCCCCGATTCGGTTACGACTCTGTGTAGTTGACTATATTGAATAATGTTTTAAAATAAAATGAGCGTAGAAGTTCTGTTGCGACTGTACGTACAGTATAAGAGCTTGGCCCTACGCTAAGTGTAGGTTTGGTTAGTGAAACGTGAGAAGAAAGGAAAAGGGGGTAAAAGAAGAATGAAAATTTCATATACCTATATGAGGTTCGGTAGGTCATTGATGGGAGCCACTTCAAGAGAAAATGAAATGAAAAAGGAACACATCTACTGCTAAACGAGAAGATGGTAAAAGAAGTAAAGAAATATCAAGGAAGTGATGTAATACTGTAAAATGGTAAACATTCCCCTATACTCGCCATGAAGACATGTGGGGGGAATAGAAGTATAGCTCCATCCTCTCTTAATCTCGTCAGTAGAAGCCCAGGCCGCCTTAACCCCATAAAGGAAGCCCGGTAGCCGTTGAATAAAAGGCTGGGTGGGCCCCAGAGTTGGTCTGTACGCTATGAAGAAGTTATAAATCTCTCTACCCTGTCGGATATCGAATGAAGATTCCTCCGTCTCTGAGCCCTTAGCCTAGTCACTATACCGAATGAGCTATTCCGGATCTCCTCACTGCCATGCTGTCTTCCAAATCTTACTTTTTGAAGAGTTTCTAGGTAACCGCGTCCTTAGTATAGAATTCATTGATCTAGGCAAAAGGTAGGTATTTTAGTGAGCTGTGCTTGGGACGTCTCAGATGTTTGACGTGTGACATTCTTTAGAAAAAATCTGGAGCGTGATATTGTCTTGGTCTGATAGTACTCAGTGCAAGCTATTAAACCAGGGTGACCCAGTTTTTACGTTTGCATCACGACTGTCAAGCACATGAAGTAATTAGTGTGTCATGTACTATGAAAATTATTATTAGTAGTATTACCATTGTTATTACGTCTGCTACACTTTACTGCATACGGATACCGCATCCAATTCGGTATGTCGACATAGAAAGTGAAATGTGGATATACGCTTGGATGGGAAGTGAATTTGAGGGTAAGGATAAGACTTGCCAGGTGTACATAGTCCAAGGGTCTTGACTTCTAGGAATCCTCCCAATTTTCGGCGCACGTATTATTTGTCTAATCAGCATGCACTGTAAAATAGTGTGATTGCTACCTGGCTGATTTGTTAGAGAATCGCCACGTAAATTATTGCACTATAAACGGAGCTGATGGGTGGCTGGGTCTAAAAATGAATACTGGGAAAATTAAAATACTAAATAAGTAAATAAAGTGTAAAGCCCATGGTTTTGTATAGGCCATTATTTCTTCTCTCTCTCTCGCTCTCTCTCTCTCTCTCTCTCTGGTTTGACAGTCCTAGTGGGCGTATGCCTCGTCTATGAAGGTTCTCGATCACACTCAGGCACACCACACTCGGTAGGGCTCCTCTGGACAGGTGATCGGCTAATCGTAGAGACCTCTACCTGACACATAACACTTACAATAGACAGACATCCATGCCCCCTGCGGGATTCAAACCCGCAATTCCAGCAAGCGAGCGGCCGTTTACCCACGCCTTAGACCGCGCGGCCGCTGGGATCTGCCATAGGCCGTTATTAATCCTGGAAACTTAGCTGATTCAGTAACTCACATTCCGCATTCATTACGCCTTTAAAGCCTGATGTGTATTCAAGTGTATTGCCAGGCCTGACAATAAAATATGCATACATATGTAAATATACATAGGCCTACATATATATGTACATACGCAATTTGTTATGAATGACTATTTCTGTATGTAAAGATCTATGGAAAATATAATAAATGAATGAATACACACACACACACACACACACACACAAAATACATATTCCATGGATCAAAAATTTAGATAATGCAGCAATAAGATGTGAAATATGTCACACAGGTACAAAATACAGAGTACAAGAATATGTACAGCTGAGAATAGGATTATGAGTCATTGTTAAACATTAGAAATTTATTCACACAATCCAGGGACTGTGTATTTCAATGTCTTCTTAAAGCTGCTTTAAAATCAACTTCATCAATAATGAGTCTGTGTGGTAAGACATTGTATATTTTGGTGCCAGCATGTTACGTATTTTTCTGATTAACACAACAGCTTGGTCTATGAAGATGGTCTTTTTTTTCCTATATTAAAACTATGTACACCTGAATTGGTTTGTAATTGTTCTTGGTTTACAATGAAGCTCATTAAGGAAAATGTGTATTCACAGGGAACAGGCAAAATCACTAACCTCTTGAACAGACCTGTACATGAACTTCTAGGTTTTACACCTACCATAATTCTAACAAATTTCAGGTAGTTGTCACTTTGTAAACCAAGTAATTTTGTATTTACAGGCTCTTTTATTGGATATTGAGGAGAATTATTTGTCATACATTTTATTATATTTCTTCAATCTAGATTCACAGTCAACTATCTGGCAGGACAAAATTTGATACTGAAAATAAATCTTCAATATTTTGAATAGAAGTCATGACATATATGTCACCTGTAATTTTAATATTTCTAATAGGGTATTTGTTCCTGCATGATGTAATTTGTGTATGGGGTGGAAAGTAAGGATTCTAGAATTGATCCTTGGGGAGCTCCATGTTTTGTTTTTCCCCATTCTGAGAAAAAATGTAAACACCATTAGGTGATTTTATTTAACATTTTCCTTTATGTTAGATAGGATCCCAACCAATTTGCAGCTGTTCCTAATATGCCATAGAAATGTAATGTACCTAGCAAGATTTCATAATTTACAGTCACAAGCCTTCGCCAAATCTCATACTATTTCTCCAGCATGCCATTTTTGGTTAAGAAATTTGAATACAATATCTGTTAACTTACAGGCAGCATTGCCTGTAGATTGCTCTTTCCTGAAGCCAAATTGTTCTGGAACCAATGTGCTATTAGTATGTAAATGTTGCCTTAACCTATTGCACATAAGCTTTTAAAGTATTTTCCAAAACATCATTAATGGTACAATGGGAATGTAAGTTGTCATACATGTCTTGTTTCCGATTTTCTACAGTGGTTTGCCAGTGGAGGTTTTTAGAAATACAAGGAAAACACCTGAGTATAGTGAGTGATTACAAATGCAATTTTATGGGAGAAAAATTTGAGATGTGAATGTTTTCATACTTTGACGTATTATTTCGTCATAACCAAATGAGCTGCGTGGTTTGAGGTTAAGTTCTTATACGTGTATCTGAGTTTCAGTGGCGAGAATAATTTTAAGACCAGGAATATTTTCAGGAAGTGGTGCTTTTAAAAACAATATAGCATCTTCTTTCCCCACTTGATGTAAATTGAGAATTTCAGTAACTTGTAGAAAGAAATTATTAAAACTAACAGCCACGTTTTCGGGATCCTTTAATCTTTTACTTTTTGTAAGGAAGGCGGGCATCTGTGCAGTTGAATGCACATTTCCGACCTTTTCTTTTACAAAGTTCCATGTTGCTTTCATTTTATTATAGGATTTTGCTATAATTCTAGCATGCGCTACACTGTTGCATCAACATTGCTATGGCGTCTCGTTTTAGTGGTGTTCTACAGCTGACGGATTTGGATGACTTCATTGCACCGTCTCAGGTAAAGCTTCGCAGTGATTCCGACTGAAAGTCAATTTTGGGCATCTTTAACCTGACGGAAAACTTTGAATTACAGGAATGCATCAAACCTGTGAAGATTGATAAAATAGACAGTGGCACTGGAGCTAAAATTAAAATACAAGATGATGGCTCTTACATTCAGGTTCAAGAGGTATGGTTGTGTTTCTTTAACTTAAAGAAAAATTAGAAAGATTTTACTTGAGCTCCTTAACGTAAAAAATTTTTAAAGATTTTTCAGTGGGCATACTTTTCCTGTGTTCGAACCATGCTACAGAATAAAAAGGTTTAACCTAACCTCATCAGTAGTTCAGATATACCATGGTTGAAAGACTGTATTCCTTGTACTTTGCGATACACGAAATAGTGGCCATGTTTTAATACACCTATAGTTGATTCAAATTTCTAATTTATAGTGTTAAGTCCACTTCTTTATCGATTATGTGTGGAGCGTTTTAAGAAGCATAGCATGGACAAAAGAGGTGAAGTGGATTGAATTAAATATCAGAAATGGTAAGGATGCATTAGTGTCTGTAGTGTGACATGTTGAAATTTTGAAGACGCTCACTATTAAGATAATATTGTGTAATTTATTATGTGGATAATATTGTCATGGTCAGCTTTTTAATGCCCACTGTGACATTGTTTTGTCCAACACAGGGTGGTGGAGTACAGACACTTAAGAAAGTGGAGATTTCTCTCTCTGACTGCTTGGCCTGCAGTGGCTGTATTACGTCAGCTGAGAGTGTGCTTATTACTCAACAGAGTCAGGAACAAATGATTCATGTTTTTGAAGAAAAGAAGCAGCTTGTTCAGGTAAGATCTAAGTTAAACTTTGTGTAGATTTGAAATTTTGTCAGTCGTGAGTATCGAGTTTACAGTCTTCTGGGATGTTACATGATATGGTATGTTATATGGGTAATAGTATTTTGGAAGAACAATGATACTGCTGCAGAGTGGCATATTTCAGTAGACTATGACTTTAAATTATGGTGCTGAACTGAAGCAATGGGTTTTATCTCTGCTCATGTCCATATCATGCACGCATTTATGGGAATGCATTGCAGCTTTGATTTTGTAAACATGGCTGAATTAAGTGAACATTGTTTTCATTGTTTTGTATGGGGTAAGAAAGAATTTGGTTTTTCTGAAATGAGTACTGTGGTGGATAATCTGTATGAAATTTACCCCCCCTGCTCATGTCAATATGTATGGTAGCCATGGCTTTTAAAGCAGTGTGCAAGGATTTTGGTAGTGGTTTTGGATTTGATGTGAATTGTCACTCCCATATGTGAGTATACTTTAATTTGTTAACTCGAATGTTGTTATAAATAAAACACATAACAATGAAAACCATCAGACACCACACCACCATATATTGCGTATTACTGCATTACATGTACGACATGTTTCGGTTCATACAGAACCATCATCAAGTACGAACCAAAACATGTTGTACATGTAATGTACTAATACAGAATATATGGTGATGTTGTGTCTGACGGTTTGTATAGTATGTGTTTTATTTATATGTTGACACAACAGGATGACTCAACACAAGTTTGAATGTTGTTGCTTGTTTAAAGTTTTAGCTACTATTGTGATGTTGATGAAGAATGAAGACATAGAGAAGTGGTACTTCTGTTTTGGCAGGATTTGCTGCATGAGAGGAAGACATGCAGTAAGTGAATGGTATATTTTGTAATGGTATCCATATTTATTTCAGGATGGAAAATCAGATATGGCAAAATTAATAGTAGTGTCATTATCAATTCAGCCTATTCTGTCCTTGGCAGTAAGGTATAATCTTTCACCAGATGAAACAGCACTTAAATTAGCAGGTATGTTTATTTAGTTTACTTAAGGTGTGTTACTCCCAACCCTAATGATGACGGCGTCAGGCCCCTGCAAAATTTTGCTATTTGTGTATATCAGTCTACACCAGGGGTGCTCAAATTTTCCAAGAATCTAGGAGCCACTTTAAAATACTAGGTGCCAGAAGGGTGACATGAAGCAAGTTCCATGCTTTAAGGGCACAAATATAAGATGCCATGGTGACCTGTTGCATGGGATTTGTGCACACTTGGTCTGCATATTGACATCCAAGAAGATGGAAATCTTCAAAAGGGAGGATTTTCTTGCATGCCACAATATTTTATGCTGCATGTGCTTTTTCCGCGTCAGTTTTCGAGATGATTGAACGTAAGAGTTTTTGCCCTGTTATAGGTTGAGATTTGTGGACTGAGCCTAAAAACATTAGACTGGAAATTCTTGAATATTAAATGTGTCCTTTCATGCCTTTCTCTGACACTGGAGAGATTTTGCAAAAATTTGATATTGAAGAGTCACTGAAAGTTGTTACGTGTTTCAAATTTTCAGCTGTAGTAATTCATAATAAAGTCCAGTTAAGGCCATAAATTGACTTCTGAAGTATCGTACACCATAAACTGTTACATCATATTTTATACACTGTCCGCAAGAAATCTGCGTGGACTGTGAATTTTATGTACTACGTCTGGAGTACAACATTTTACCGTCCTATGCTGAATATTTGACATTACACATACAAGATTAAAGATTTGAAAACAGATGAGATTGAGCGTGAAAATAACATAAGTTGTGTGTGAAATCCCTGTAATAATGAACTAATGAACTCGTGTTAGAAAGCTTAATAAGTGCTGATAGAAGTTTGAGTCTTGGCCAATTCAAATAATGCCATAAATTTTATTATTTTAAGGTATAATGGAACATATTGATTCAACTTATAAAGCAGTAATCACCTTGTTATTGCTCATCTCCACATTATTACACACATAAAACTTTACCTTGTTATTGCTCATCTCCACATTATTACACACATAAAACTGCAGTATAAGAATCATTTATTATTTTTGCTAGTGTTACAGAGTATGATTAAACTTCTTGCATTTTGTACATAGGCTATTTTAGGATGCTGGGTGCTGACCTAGTGCTAGATATGATGGTTGCTGATGATTTTGCACTTCTTGAAAGTCAGCGGGAGTTTGTAGAACGATACAGAGCTGCTGCAGAAGGTGGAAATAAAAGTAAATCATTGCCAATGTTGGCGTCTTCATGCCCAGGTATGAGACAGTGATTTGTATTATGGCTGAAGTGAATTTAATTTCAGCTTAAATTAGAACATACATATGCGTGTTTTACACAAGACTCATTAGACTTCATAAGTTTCTTTCC
Organism: Coptotermes formosanus; assembly: GCA_013340265.1. Taxonomy (NCBI): domain Eukaryota; kingdom Metazoa; phylum Arthropoda; class Insecta; order Blattodea; family Rhinotermitidae; genus Coptotermes; species Coptotermes formosanus. Next base: position 5,909,219 of record BLKM01000550.1, on the reverse strand, counting down.
AAAACAAGTCTGCCTGCTGAAAATTGTTACATAATAAAATGTAGGTTTCATAGAAGTGTCTAACTTTTCCTATTCAGAGACGCATCCTTCCTCCGTCTGTCTAATACCCTGAAGGTGGAAGAGATGTATCAGTCTCTGAATTGTTGATACCTACCTGCCAGATTACCCAGTGACGTAACCCAGAAGATAATAGTGTGAATTTTCAGTCCTGTAAAACATTTTTATTTTTGATGTGGTGAATATTTGAAAAAAAGTGACAAGGCAATATAATGGCACATTGTGTACTGTGTGTGTAGTGTGATTAGCTTTGTGGTGATGGCTCTTTGTCTGCAAACAATGAATGAACACAGAGGCCAGCGCAATATACAGAATTTCAGAGAACACAGTTAGGAAGTATATGCATGCATTTCCTTGAATTACACTTTTACTTTCATGTTCCTTGGACAGGTTGGGTATGCTATGCAGAAAAATCTCATGGTAATTTAATTCTTCCATATATATCAACCACAAAATCACCACAACAAATAATGGGATCTCTTGTTAAGTATCATTTGGCCCATCAGCTAGGGAAGACACCTGACTCTGTATATCATGTTACGCTGATGCCATGTTATGACAAGAAACTAGAAGCATCCCGTGAAGACTTCTTCAACCAGCAGTTACAAACTCGAGATGTGGATTGTGTCATCACAGCAAGTGAGTGAATTTTAATTTTGGCATTTAATAGGCAGAGTAACTCACTGCAAATATTGGACTTTTTGTCAGTGCTTTATCTTGTGAAAATTCCTCTTACTGTACTGGGCAGTTATGCAGGAAGAAATATGCTGTAGTTCAGTCATCACTGGTACTAATAGTATAGTTTTCTTTCAAAGAGTTAGTTTTCCCAAATGTTTTATAGGTGCTGGGAGTTTACCAAAAAAATATTTGTCATCTCTGATAGTGAGATCGCTGTTATACGTGCTAAGTTTATATACGTATTGGTGGCAATTACGACTAGTCCTTGTGTTGTGGGAGGTTTGTGGTTCAAATCTTGGCCCAGAGAGAGATTTGCGATTGTTTTCCTCAGTCCTCCAGTTAAATGACAGGATTTATGATAATCTTGCTGCTGTATTATCTGACTTACTGACAGCATAATGAAATAGAGCATGCATTTACTCCTCCTGGAATAAGACAGAAATGTGTCAGTAAATGTTAGGGTAGCTGAAGTTGCTTTGTATAATCAGTGGGAGTCTGCTGTGGAAGAGATAATTTGAATGAATTATTCTGAGCATTTTGCTGTAATATCAGTTCTTAAGTTTTATACCTTGCTGCTGTTTCGACTCTGTTTTGTACATACTTGGGCTGTGGTTCTTGTACCAGTTGAACTGGAACAACTTCTACAGTCTGATGGTCACAGCCTAGCTATGATGGACTCAGTACCACTTGACTTTCCCTGGAGCAAGACACAACCGTCTGGTCTAACACTGGTGTCACACCAGGGATCAGGCTCTGGTGGATATGCGGACCTCATTTTTCTTCATGCTGCTAAAGAACTGTTTGGCAACAGTCACCCAGAGCTTCAGTATAAATCACTTAGGTAATTCTTTGATAATCGTTTAGTTTGGTAGCCATTTATTATTGTTCTTGTTGTCATTTTATTTATTCTTACAGACTTTGGGTTGTGTTCTTTGATTTTTAATTTGTATCCCCTAAATTAAGTGAAGCTCAAATCAGACTTTTTCTACATTTTCAGAAATCATTGGTCATACATGGCATAAATACAGCTTGTGTTTTTATTTATATTGTTTATTTCTGCCCAGTAAATTAACATCACATGTAAAAATTCAGATATTCAGAGAGCAAATACTCAGATCTCTGTCTCGTGTCATGCACTTAATTTTTGGACATTAAGCTGCTTTTAATCCACTTGGTCATTGCAGCTTCTATAAAGCAGGAGTTACACTGGACTCATATGAATCAAAATTAATCATCCATGACAACTTTAGTTCAGATCTTCCATACCACATTTTATTGAAATATGTCATGTAGCTTGAAGCTAAAACACTCAGAGGAACATGACCACTACAGTAGGTGTTCATGTCCATGACTTTAGATCAGGTCTGGATAATTGAGGTTAAAAGTCACGTGACTTCAAGTATGGTTAAACTGAACAATCAAACACTTTCAGGAATCCTGACTTTCGTGAGGTAATGCTGGAAGAAAATGGGAAGGTACTGCTACAATTTGCAATTGCCAATGGTTTCCGAAATATCCAGAACTTGGTTCAGAAGATGAAACGAGGAAAAAGCAATTACCATTATGTGGAAGTCATGGCTTGCCCATCAGGTATTCTTCCTTCAGAGTTCCATGCATTCAGCAGTATGACATTTATATGAAATAATGAGATAGCAACAAATTTGATCAGGTTGCAGTACGCAAGTAGTACAGTGGTAAGAGTAACAAACACGCATACTGATGATGAACTTCTGTGGTACAGCTTTATTACATATTACATTTTTGACCAAGTAATACAGCTTTGAAGTCTCCTGAATTCTTACATTCATTCTAGTTTGGAATTTTCATTACTTGTTCTCTGGCTTGTTATGATTATAATTAATGTCTAGGCTGCCTGAATGGAGGTGCTCAAGTGCGACCACAGGATGGTTCCTCTCCCAGAGAATTGACAGTGAAGCTAGAGACGTTGTATCAGTCCCTACAAAAACATATGCCAGAAGAAAATCACCTAGTGCAGGAGTTGTACAACACCTGGCTAGGAGGATCTCATAGTGATAAATGTTCAGCAATGTTACATACCAAGTATCATGCAGTAGAGAAAATGACTACTGCACTAAATATCAAGTGGTGAAATAGTGTAGTTTTAATTCTACGTATGAAGCAACATAAAACGTCTGTGATACAAGTAGAGCTGTGGAAGACCAATGGATTTAGATTTTGGATTCAAAAGCATTACTGCTTGGTTAATATTTTAAACCCTTTGCAATCCATATATGGCACTCACCAGATACAATACATTTTGCTGAACTGTAAATTTATCAGACTTGACTGTACATTTAACTGAATATATGACATCACTGGGGTATATTTAGATTTCCTTTTCCTGCTGTAGGTTTCTGAGATCATTGGAATTGTGGTCTTAGTCTGATACTGAACTGGTGTATGACTCAACAGAAATGAAAACCAGGCATGTGTGTAGGAGATAGGCTAAGGTCACTTAATGCTTTGGCACCTAATGTCAGGTACATCCATCACACAGTGTGGTGCCCAAAATGCAGAACGTCAGCCATAGCTGACAGCCAATTACGGCTGCTGTTATGCAGCTCTCATTTAAATTTCAGTCTTCTGCACTTCCCACCAAGCATTTAATTCCGGCACAAGGGTTAATGTAGTCTCCTGAAATTTTGTGGCATAATGGTAGCTTATGTTCAATGTGTGACTTTTGTTAATGTCATATTTTGTAGGACGTTGAATAAGAATATGGTGGCCACACAGAAACTCTTTGATTATGATAAGGAGTGAACAGTGTAATGAGATATTTGAAACTTGTATGAGATAGATTATAAACTACTTACACATAACTTTTAAAAAATGTTTTATACATGTATTAAGAATAGCAAGCTTGATGGCTGCAGGAAATGTTGAGGCCATACTGGGAAAACATTTTGTAGATGGAATATGTGCACAGAAATGTATGGCTTAATTCTAAATATACATGTATATATATTGACCGCAAAGCTTTAAGGAAATCAGGCCTTATAAGTTTTTACTTGAACTTTTTGTGAAGTTGGAAGTTTTACAAAATTAGCTAAGTTACATCTCAGAAACAGTCATAAATATGCAAATATAATGAATATAAGAATAATTAATATGGTGTTTTCTGTGATTTGGTAAAGGCCTTACAGTTTAAACATTACAGGTTGATATGCTATATGTCCATTCTTGTTATTGGTTGAATTTTCTTAACTATATTCACATTGTATTTCCTGAATGGTTTTCAGTGCATGCGTTTTCTTTTTGCTGAGCTGTAGCTTCATCAACAAGCTGCCGTAGTGTCTTGTATGTCATCCACTTTTTCCATGCTTCCATCAGCTGTGGCATTTTGTAGAGCCACACTTCTGTTCTGACATGTTCCTCTACATCGTGAAATGAATACTGAAATTTCAGCAACAAATAATGGAAATGTAAACTATGAAAGTCCATTTCACAGCAAGAAATTTTAGTTTATTTCTATGTAGGAATTCGGGCATATGTGATATTATTGTGTGTGCGTGCATGCGTGCATGTGCATGTTTTAAATTAAACATCAATGTAGTGAGGGAATAATACAATGCTTGATTGCGTTTTTCTGTACTGATGGTCTTCAGACTCCATAATATTTGTGTAACCTTTGTGACTAAATCTGAATTTTTACTGAACTCCTATAGAACTGAAGTATAATTTTTGGGCACATAAATGCAATAAAGCATTTTTAACATGTAAAATTTTACTTAAAAATAAAATATTTGTGCACATTTATGATGAACAAAATTTTATTATTGGTAATTTACACTGAAAATAAGGCAAGTGCTGATTATGCACAAAGACATGGAAGCAAATAAAAAAGGCAATTGACAGTTACCAAGATTATAGTTAACAATTTTATTTTAAAGGAAATATGCTTGCAGAACCCATGAAAGTAAGCTGCAGAACCACAGGGTTCTGTAAATTACAGTTTGAATACCATGGTTTGATACCATTCTCTCCCAACTTGCAGTCCCACATACGGAATGTTTTGTTGGTGGTCTGTGGAGGTTCCTACGGAATGCAGTTTCTTGCCTGTTCGTCCTATACACAAACACACATGCATGCATGCACCCTGTGCACACACTGCCCTTCCCCTGCTCTTTCAACCAAAATTCTTGTTATTATGATGCTTCTTTATAAAGGTAATTCTTGGCAGGTGTGCACCCAGAATTTTTCATTAGGTGGGGTGAGCTGATCCTGGGCTATGTGTATAACTTATATTTGATTTTAATAATTATGTTACAAGAATCATGTTATAAGTATAACTGTAACATAACACTGTTTTTAACTGCATTTGTATACGTACAAGTATAACTCCATGTTCCATGCCTGTCTCGCATAATTTAAATCACAAGGGTCAATCTTGTTTTGTTTTAATTTGATATAAGACCTTGCAAGTTTTTTATTTTGGTTTCAAAATTCTAATGTCCTAGTCATCAGGCAATTTCAGTGGCTGATTTTGGCTGAAGGGTAAGTCACGTAAAACTTTTGATATTACTGCATCTACAAAGTATGTGTTTTTTAAATTTTGAATTGGAGGGGGGGGGGGAGGCTGCAGCCCAGCACCCCCTCTCCATGGGTGTGTGCACGCCTGGTTCTTGGAATAAAACTTAACAAAAAAAGTATCAGTGGTACTCAGGCAGACAAAATCATCTATAATATGGTAGAAAATGGCTAATAAAACATGTTGTCGAATACTCACTTTCTTTAGTGTTAAATGACTGTAGTTATAAGCTGTGTACAGGGCTGGGTAGGATGTTTGGTTTGGAGTTCAGAAATGCAATTCTATACCAATTAAAAAATTTTTATCCTAAGAATATAAGATGGCTTAGAAAATAAATTATATTGCTTTCAATGGGTACGCTTTCAAAATACATACTCCTTGACACTGAAAGTGATAATACTGCATCTTAAGCAAGTAGAAGAAGAAACAGGAGAAAGAATGATGTACATTCTGGCTTTAAGAGTAAGCACATATATTTAATGTTAAGTCATTTATCAGACAGTTGGCTTTCTTCAAGTGCAATGAAGATATTACAACAGGTCGTGTAACATTGCTACTAACAGCACAGTTATAAATTTTATGCTATTCATACCATGCTTATTCTTACAATTAATACATCAACTAACATATGTACTTAATAAAATACAATTCAAGACAAGAATGAAAACTTGTACATGTTTTGGCACTGGGGTGCCATCATCAGGAAGTAATTTAGAACAAAGAAGTACAAGCCCAGCACACTAATCTAGGCATTGCATTGCCCTCATTGGAATGATTAAAATATTAAAATTCTGAATTGGAATTTTAATATTTGTACTCCTTTGTTCTAAATAATTCCCTGATTATGGCACCCTGGTGCTGAAACATGCAGGAGTTTTATACTGGCCTTGAATTGTATTTTATTAAGTGTGTATGTTGGTTGATGCATTACTTAAGTGCAGTTATGAATTTAAGTGGTGTGAAAAATATGAAGTTAAGTGTAACATGAAAAGGACTTATTGGGAGGACAGAATCATTTTAAAATGTAGTGAACAATACCAACAGTGATTGACAATCCAAAGAATTGTGTGTTGTGGCATGCAGTGACTCAAGTTGAAGCCAGCTTCTACACTTGCCTCATCCTTTACCCATACAGCAGCTCATTATTGCTGTCTGTCAGTGCCAGCCTTAAAGAAAGATGGCTCAACTTTGCACAAAATTGTTTGAGTTTCTTACTGGTACTTCTACAACAGTGTGTCTAATGTGGTTTATAGATGAAATGATTTTTCACCTCAGTGGCTTTGTGAACAAACAAAATATGAACGTCAGAGCACCTGAAAACAAGTGTATACCAAATGTATATTTTCGCGTGGGAAGTTTCACAGTTTAGTGTGGGGTTAGTGTTAAGACATTAGTGGAGAGAATTGTAATCAGTGTTGTGTGTCTGCAGCAGCTTCCTGTTGTAATTTGTCATTAGAGGTTCACAACACGAAGTGCAAATATTTTTACAGTATGATGGTGTACATCTCCATAAGGCAAGCACAGAAATGGATAATGAAATTATGTACATACTGAAATGGAATACCTGGTAGCATCAACGTACAGGAAGAAAAGAAGGCATCACAAATTCTTTCAGTTGTAGAGTGATGTTTTGTCATTACCTTGACAAGTGTGGAATGTTTCCGGAAGTAGATCTGGCCGTCTTCACATTGGAAGATAGGAGATGTTGGTATCTTAGAATTAGGCGTTAGGGCCTGTACCCGTGGATCATTGCAGTCTAGTGGTATTACAGAGATTTCCACAACGTATGACATGGGAATGATACCCTATTGTCAACAAAGAATTACATCTTATTGCAAATAAACTTTGGCAATTGGTTACATTGACAAGGGCCCAGAAATGCAAATTAAAACCACCTAGGGACATGTTGTGTCATAATTTAATGTAGGGTCATGGCAGTTGCTTGATGGGGTGGAAGAAAACCATGATGAAGTCAGGATGTTTGGTCTGTGGACTGATGTCTGTGTCCAGGACATCCTGAATGCAAAACAGGAGTGCTACCCACACATTGCATTTTTGTGATTTTATGGGTGTTGGTAGAAGCAGCAATTATTTCCGTGGACAGAATTAGATGACAGGTTTTTATAATTAGCCACAGTGTGTTTATTTTGCAGTATGAACTAAATCTTTCAATATAATTCAGGTTAATTTTCATCTTTAGAGGGTCAGTGTATGTGTATCAGTTTCTTGGTTTTTTAATTAGTAACTGCATAGCAGTAAATGGCTTCAGTGGCAAATTATGTGACAAATTGTGTGACAAATTATGAAAAAAAAATATTTGCATTTGCTAGTAGGGACTGTTGAAAACTACAAAACACATGTGGATGAGGGTGAAGCCTTCTAGGATATGGCGCTCTGTAGTTTTTAAATAATTACTGATGTCTGGAAGAATCTGCTGGTGTTGTCTTCAGCCAAGCTGGGAAAGGGGCATGTTATATAAGAGGTGGGAAAGTGGGTCACAGAGGACAGGAGGAATGGCCAATCGGTAAAGAATGGAAAAGAGGACGTGGGGTCCCCACAGGTGGAGCAGTGGGAAGTGTCAGTCCCATAAAGGCAACAACCAACAGACACAAAGCCTGGAAGGGAAACTACAGCAGGGCAGATGGCCCAGAACACCACAAGTACAAAGTGGCCCGTAATAAGAACTACGGACAGCGGACAGCCATGCCATATAAAAAGATATTGTGTTCAGTACTTACATTGTTGTACCTTCCTAAAGCATCATAGTCACACCAACAGAGCAAATGTGAGCGAACATAATGAGGCTGTTGACGGACATCCTCAGGAACAGGTAGGCTGTGGAGCAGCATTCAAATGAATAAATATTCTTTATACAAAGGATTCTGAATGCAAACGAGTGGAACATGGATAAGACACATGTAGCAATGATAGTTTGGTCCCGAAGTGACTGTGATGTGGATGACTGGACTTTGATTCAGATCGTCATCATGTCCACACTGGCAATGGGAGCCACCCAGATTCTTATCCAATGGGCACCAGCATCTATTTCTTTAAAGGTAAATTAGCTGGAGCGTGAAGCTGACCACCCACCTCTGTTGCTGAGGTTAAGAATGTATAAAGTTTTACTGCCATGCGACACAAACTCATCATGGTGTGGCGATTAGGCACAGGATACAGTTTTCCTGGCTCAGTGTGCAGGTATACTGAGGATGTGAAAAGAAGCTCCGTGGATTAGCCCTGATCCATATCCCTCCCAAGTTCTTATGCTTCCCCCTCCAGCATACATTTTTCCCTGTATTACTGTCCAGGCATCTAGCCATTGTGATCACACAGTTGGTGATGGTGACAACCAACTGCTAACCTTTGCTTCATTTTTGGCGGGTGGAGGACTGGCAGGAGCTGGCAGACGTGCCTACTATGTGTGGTGAAATGGCGAGGTGTGGGTGTTTATTTGCATGGAACTTCAGTGTGACAAGGTCGACTGTACTTACAGAGGCAGAGAGAAGATGCTAGACCAAACATGATGCTCTCGCTTTACAAGTGACTTGCTCCTAGCCTACTGTTCAAAAATTCCACCATCCAAAAACCATGCACTGCATGATAATGAAAAGCACTCTGGTCTATAAGGCCAGGGGGCTGAAGGGTGATACAAGAGTAGATTGATACAGTGAAGCCTGAAGTGCTGTCATTTCCACCGTAACTGGGTGAAGGTCAAACAGAGAGGTGAACATAGATGTGTAGTGTAAACGTGTGTGAAGTTAAGTTTGTGTTGGAACTGCCGAACATGATATATTCTATAGCACTGAAATTCATCAGTGCTGAATTTGTTACTTTACAGAATTATCTTTTCTACTTAGCTTTAGCTTTCCTTGGGTTTATGGCCTTCCATTTCCACAGTAATCTGTTTTCAGATAGTCTACATACTCTATAGAATTATAAGATACATATATGCAGATTTTAACTTTTGGTCAGGGATAGACAAATACTTTAAACTTTTTGAAGAGGTAGCCAGAATTGTTAAGGGACTAATAGTGGTTGCCAAAACTGAGTACTGTTACCAGTAGATGGCAAATAGGTCCATTCTTGTCATGATAGTGAATTAAATTGCAGCAGCATTCATGGAAATTTCTTTCATGATGAACTCCAAATATAATCATTTCCAGTTATATTCCCATTCACACCAACACTAAATATACTTGTTTTATGTTTTCTGAAAGTTTGAATTTTCATGCCTTTTAAATATTGTAAATTGAAAAGGAGCAGAATTTTTCCAAAGTGAAATAGTAGAGCATGAAATACTGACATAAGGAATCTGATCTAGAATGCATGTTGGAGGTTGAGAATTCTGGATGAAGTGGTTAACATGAATCAGGTCTTGGCCTCTACTCCTATGTGGTGCCCAGACATACCCACTGCATATCAACGGATGTTACATATCAAGCAATTCAGTGATGTACTACATAACAAATAATATAAATTTTCTTTTGATTTGAATACAAAGAAAATGTATATTTGAACAAATGTTATTTATTTTGTATGACCCACACACCTTTCATGTCTAGGAGAACCAAATACAGCCAGCTATTCAGAAAAGTGCTGTTATTAAATTCTGTTACATGCAGCAGACATTTTAGATGACAGCATGAAACTGTAACTTGTCTGTTGCACTGCTTTTTTACGAACCTTCAAGCCACGAGTTTGACTGTACAAAATAAGTGACGATATGAAGGTCACACCTTCTTGGATGAGATACCATGTATTTTGGTATGTAGGTACTGACATTTTGGAGGAACCTGCTACTGTGTAGATTTTGAATGTATCTCTTAGACTTAGGTGGTACCTATGTGTCACATCCCATAACATTGCAACCTTAAAATTAACTGCTGTGAGAATTTAAAATCAATAGTTTATAAAGATAAACTTGCAATTGATGTGGGTAATCATCTCCTGGCTCGAGGACAGGTATAAACTTGGTGCTGTACATGAAACTTGGAACAGGTGGTCTGAAAGCATTCATAGCATCCTGCAAACTGAGCAGCAAATGATCCTGTTGATACTGTGTAACTCGCACACCACCAACTGTGCCATCATCCTGTACTCCAACATACACAGTGCCACCCAATCCTGAATTCAGGAAGCCACACAAATTCCTATAAGCAGAAAGTATACGATCAAATTCGAGAATCAGTTGTGACTTCTGTTGAAAGAAACATGCCACTGTACAAAACTTGCCATTTCTTTCAAGACAATACAGAATTGAATGAAGTCCTCATTCAGAACTTAAAGTGGTGAGAGGCCACTAATTCTTTCCTTGGTGTAGGCCCTGATACAAGGGTATGACTGTTAATAAAAGTAATTGTTTCTGCTTGTAGAGAAATGTGAGTGTATGTCATTGTTAAATCAGGTGTTAACATTGTTTTGTACTTCTAAATAAACTTTAGTGGTGGCAGTTTCTTAGAAGAGAACCTAAATAATCGTTTGGGAAGTGAAGCCAGTCCTATATAACCGACGAGTGACAAGCTTTGCTATTCATGATGGTGTTCCACTAAAGACTTTAATTTGTATTGTTTTCGAAAGTAGGGTTTTAGAGTAGATATGGTGAAACCGCGAAGTCGTGTTAATGGTGGAAGCCCGTTTTGTATTTCACGTCAGTAGGCCGTGATAGGTGCTGGCGGAAGCGTGACATTATATATAAATCGAACAAGGGCGCACCCAAAGGGGTGGGGGGCTGCCGGCTTGCAGCCCCCCCCCCCAACCCATAAAACTGAAATTAAAAAACACAGGTTTCGTAGATATTATGATCTCAGATGTTTAATGTGATTTACCCTTCAGCCAAAATCAGCCACTGAAGTCGGCAGATGACTAGTACATTAGAATTTTGAACAATAAATGAATAAAGTAAAAAATAGAAGATAGGACACTGTGATTGAGTCATGGAACATTTAGCTTTAGTTGTGTGTGTGTGTGTGTGTGTGTGTGTGTGTAGATTCAGTTGCAAATAGTGTCATGTTGTACGTACAACATGATTTTTACAACACAATTTTTAAAATCACACATAAATTATATACAGCCTCAGGGTCAGGCCCTCCGCCCCCCCGTCCCAAGGAAAAATTCTGGGTGCGCACCTGAAATCGAATGTTGATATTTACGGTTTACTGGTTTTGTCGTGCTACTGTTATGCTTAGCTCACCTCTTTCTAGCTCAACGAGTTACAATTGCTAATATATTATTCGTAAAGATCATATTATATTTTGTTTATAAATTCATGATGCATCTTATACGTCCATAAACACGGTAGGCATACATTACCACTGTCGTCAGAATCTGGAAATTAAAAAATTCTTCTAGTAAACGTATCGTACGAAACGAATTAAGATGTGGAACAATGTATTTTCTTCATACCAGTACCTGGATATTGCGTTTCGCGTCCTGGTGTTTTCGTAAGTGTTGATACACCACGGCGGGACGTCATGAACACTTACATTACGATGACCCTTGAATTCGTGAATTTGATCTTCCTCGATATTTAACACTTCATTTCTTACATAGTATTTAGGTACACGTTTTAAGGACGTATAACAGCTGTTGCTCTCCATTACACTGAGTAGTGGCTGTTTAGAATTTCAGCCTCACTATCCTGCCGTCTTCTGTAGGTGACTGAAGAGGAAAAACAGTAGCATGCCGATAATCAGAATGTCTTCATAACAATGCACTCTTAATGTTTTCAATCTGACGTCGACAACTGTGTTATTTGTAACGACACTGCTTTCAAAGCCTTTCACGTAGTACGTATTAGTAGAAACAAGCGCATTGTTGTCAGATGTTTTCGCCAAGCGTACTGTCTGCGACAATGGACAATAAAGTCATTACAGCAGAAACAAGTCACGTAAAATTAGATTGTTTAAACCAAGTAAAATTAGAGAAGATTAGGTAAATAAATTTGAGCAATGCAGTAGTTTCTCGACGTGCGAATTCCACGTTGTCGCTATTTTCCCCTTTAATATAGTACGAATATTACCCTGAAATTTCATACTGCTGTATCTGCTGCTGATGTTATTTACTCGTATCTTCCAATTATGGTGTAAGTGCTTTATATTCATAGTTTTAGGGATGTGCGTTTTACTTAGCAAAAGGTTTATAAAACGTGGCATGTCTAGGATTTTTGGGCCCCTCTGCAAAGCTCACTGACGGACCTTGTCGTACTTATGAGGTACATGACCACTCATTTTAAGTTGTAATAATTAGATTTTTTCAAATAAAACTGCTTATTTAAAACACGTTTCTTTTAATTACATACAGAATCGATCTGATTATCATATCGGGAACATCTGTGGTCTGTAAGTGAATTTTAAACTTTGCGCTTTTGAGATAGGAAGTTGGAAGACAGCAAATTCTGAACAAGAATGCCCCGAATTTTATCTGCTCTTAGTTTCTGAGTGCATGTAATTTTGATTTGTTAATGACCTTGCCAAGTATTTGGTGTTTGCTACAGTTTCGATATCTGTTAAATAATTTTACTTCACGCAGTCTTGAGACTGGCTTTGCAAACAAGAAATCTGCATTTTCAGCAAATTAATATGAAGACAAACTAAGTACGGAAGATTGACAAACGTAGAGCTCTCCACCAGAGTATATCTTTCTGCTCTTGTTTACTGGTTGTTTACTGCCTGTGCAAATAATGTGAATGCTATCCTTAAAGGTCAAGGGTTATCTGCTCTTCGTATTTTTTCCTTTGCAGATTATATTAAAGACTGAAGTTGGTGATTGGTGCATTAGCTTTGGGAGAGACTTCGCATGCGATGTATGGTATGTATGTCTGTATGTATGCACATACGTATGTGCGTATTTATTTATTTATTTATTTATTTATTCATTAATTCATTTACATTTGGGTCTGTGGGTATTTACCTAGCGTAAGTTGACGTCCGAAGGAAGGTAAAAATAGTGCTTGATATTATGAATATTTCTGTAAAAATTTAGAAAGCATGTGGAAGGAAACGATTGTGGCCAGTAACATAGATAAACTTCCGAACCCCCCCCCCCCCGGGTAGTCATAATCGTGGCCCTTCTAGAATTATTAGCGAAGTTACTCCCATATCTCACGCGAGGGATTCAGAATACTGCCTTCTGTCAGAAAAGCGGAAACCGGTCCAAAAGAAACCATAACAGATGTTGGTATCAGGGGACCCCAATGCCGCGGTGTTTGCGGGGGCCTTACCTACGCCAATGGTTGTGGCCTAGCTTGAAGTCCTAACCTTGTATTTGCTCGGCAGAAGTGAGGAAAATCACAAAGACTGTCAGGATATCTGGTGTCCAAGCTGAGAACGGAACCTGTGATCTAGCAAGTACGGAACAGGGGTGTCACACACTTGACCTTGATATCTGGTAAATATAGAGTGTCCGGATGATAGGTGTAAAAAAAGATTTGTATCTCGGAACTTCGAGAGTTTTGTTTTGTAATGGTGCAAACCGGATGTCTGTATAATGAACGGATTTGAAGACTATTTTTTGTCGGATACTCATCATCCGGACATCCCGTAAGTACTTCAGTAACGCGTGAAGTGGGTTGGAAGGCTGAGAATGCAGTCTATTTGTTTACGTTTGTTTTGATGGTAATGCCCCATAACAGGCACTCTCTTAACCAACTTAATATCACCTACTGGATGAGGAACCTATAGCATGTTTCAGGCAGTTAGTTGTGGGACTCTCACCATGGAGGCTTGGGTTCAATCCCAGTGTAATCTATTTAGAATTTATGGTAGACAGTGTGGAATTTGAGGAGTTTTCTTCTGTGAGCATTCACGTTTTCCACCAGTGGTTCGCTCTCACCTGTCATCTTCTTAGTAAATAATCCCATATGAGGCTGATGCACTAAGAGACTCTGCCTAAGCAAATTCCTATTATTATCATCTTACTTTGTACTGTAGCAGTGTAAAATATCCACATGTGCACAAGTCTGTGGGTATATCATATAAACATGAAAGTATTCACACTATTAGAAATATTAAGCCTTTCAAAACCTAGTTAGTTAACTGTTAGCATGTTAGTGAACATTAAAGGAACCTAGTCATATTTAGTTTGTAGACTGTGTCCGTCTGATATTTGTAACAGAACACAGCATTTTGAAGACAGTTTCTGTTCTCTCTTAATATTTTCATAAAAGCTCTTGAAACCTAGCTGTCATTATAGAGTTAAAAGTTATTGCAATTGCAGTTATGTACAATGTAATAACTCTGTGACAGCTCTTTGCAAGGATGAATGGTGGAAAATCAATCATAACACCTGAATTAATAAAACGTTTTAATGAAGATGGAGCTGTTGTTCTGAGGGGCGTGTTTTCTGCTTACTGGGTGGAGGTAGTGCAACGAGGGATCCAGCGCAACCTTCAGGAGCCAAGCAAGTATGCAGAGTGGCTCAAAGTGAGTGACAGCTATCTCAAATACAAGCATAAAATTAGTATCAAATTTAACCACTTCCTCATTGGACGAAGTCTGGATTTCTGAAATGTATTTATGTAAATGTAAACCACTTTATTCAGGTGTGTGTGTGTGTGTGTGTGTGTGTGTGTGTGTGTGTGTGTGTGTGTGTATACACATACCCATATATTATGTGATACTACATTATTAACTGCGACTCATTCACCTCATTGAACTGTAAGTAAGCAGAGTGCAAAGTATGTAGACTGAAATGATATTTTGTTGGATTGGTCACATTGGCCAATTTGAAAATGAAAAACTGCTACCAATATTATAGAGTAAAGAAGTGAAATAAGGATAAACTTTTAACTGTTTAGTGGTATATTTTTATCTAAAATCTTAAGGATCATTACCCCCACCCTTGAGACACATGCCTGCTGGCATGTTTTTGAAAATACTTAGGCTGTGGGAAGAAGTCCCATGCAAGACATGGATGCTGCTGCTTGAGAGTTCCCTTTCTTTGCCTGCTGTTGTGTGCCCCTCCGTCCCCTGTGGTCTGTGTTAATGATCTGAATGTATTTGTTACTTGCATAGGTATAACTTGGCTAACAACACCGGGGCGGGGGGGGGGGGGGGGGTAAAATCAACCACGGGTATTAGGAACTTCAATTCATGAAGGACTGATGTTAGAAATATGGGGAATATTCATTTCAACCAGTCCTTAATATGTGTACACCCATTTGCCCCACTGTCACCCTAAATGCATATATTCTTGACTGACTAAACTAGTCTTAGAAAAATAACGGGGGGGGGGGGGGGGAGGGGGTCATTTATCCTCCGCCCCCAAGTTACACCTCTGGGTTACTTGCTAAGGTTACAATTACCAATATTTCTGTGAACAGAATGACTAGGTGTCTGGAAGGGAATATAATGGAGCGAACACATAACAACGTAAGGGAGATGTGAGAGGTTGATCCATGAGACTTACTGTTGTGGCATCAATATAATTACTGGTAAAAACTTTGAGTTTCAGTTTGGGTTGCGGCCCCAGATGTGTCTCTAGTTCAGAGATTTTTTATTGCAAACCACCTGCACCACACACACACACACACACCCACCCACACACACACACACACACACACACACACACACACACACACACACACNCACACACACACACACACACACACACACACACACACACACACACACACACACACACACATACACACACACACACACACACACACAATTTTATCTTAAAGCTGATTTCTTTCAAAGTTTGTGTTGTAGATTTTTCTCATGTGCAATTTCCATGCAGTCCATTGGAAGACAAAATGATTATATCTTAACTGGAATAAAATTTCAGGAAAGTACTACGAGTGGAACATACTTCAATGACTATTGCAACTGGAAGAAAATTCCAGAATTCCAGGAATATGTCCATAATTCCCCAGCAGCAGAATTGGCAGGGACTCTTATGTGTTCTGAGGTCAGTTTATTGACTGCTTGCATCCCATATGTTTTCTGTGAGGTTTAACCAGAACAGTGATATATAGAAGTACCTGTCTAGGACCAGCTGCTATGTGATTTTTTCTTTAGTTCTGCGAATGAACGCAGACACACTTAGTTAAAATGGGTTAAAACTCTTGAAATGACGTTTAGTAGTACACTTTGATTCTTCATGCAGAAATTCTCTCTTGAAACTATTATTTCTGCCGTAAGTGCCAGGTCCAGTGAATAAGGCATACTTTTATTCAGACACCTTTTACAGTGTAGTCTGTTCTCATAATATTAATTCTCGAAATAAGAAGCACAATTTTGATATACTCTCTTGGGTCACTTTTATTATATTTATGTTTGTTTCAGTGGGTCAAATTTTACCATGAGCATGTGCTGAATAAGGAGCCAGGGACAGACAAGCCAACACCATGGCACCATGATCAGTCTTATTATCCCATAAATGGAGATAAGGTAAATTACAGACTTCTGATTTTAATAGTATGGTCTTCTAGGACATGACACCGTATACATATTTTGATATGTACGAACATTTTGGCAGGATCTGCTGCCTTCATTTTCATCTAATGTTATCTACCTCATCTTTGTCTACTCTTGGCAGGAGGTTCCTCTAAAACATTCATACATCTGTACCAAACTACACAGCATCACATACAAGAAGGCTGTAATCTTAAGCTTCTGTACCATAGGAACCTAAAATAGCCAATCACACTATCATACATAAGGTGACCATCAATTTAGGAAGACAAAAAAGTGGAAAAGTCTATTCTGATATAGTATGTACTATATTTTGTAATTCAATCCTTGCTATTTGGTGTACCTGATATGCCACGCTGTTCATTTACTGCAAATATACTGCATTTTGAAGTCAGAAATTATCTGCCCTTATATTTCTTTAAATACTTAGGCTATTAAAAATGTTTAAAATGAAAGTTGTAGTCCCTAATGAGATGCATAGTATATGTTATGTACTATTTTCAGCACAACAAATTTTCTTTTTAGAAATTCCATAAAATTTACTTAGGGCTTCAGGTACAGTGCTGGATATAACTGACAATTTCACATATATTTTCAATATTACATAGGCCTGATATTCAGTATCAAGCTTCACTGCAATCTTGCAAGGCTTTGGAAATTATACATACAGATGTACACACATGAACTCCTAATTTTGTGTTCATTTCATGGAAAACACTCCCATGACTTTTCAGAACAATACTTATTCATAATAGTCACGGCCATGAGAACCTCAAATCTCATGTAGTGAGGTTTCCTACTTCTTAGGATCGACACATCATTATTATTATTTCAGGTATGCTCGATATGGATGCCTGTAGACCCAGTTTCATTAAACAGTACTCTCCGGGTGGTTTCTGGTTCTCATCGCTGGGGAAGGTGGTTCATACCACGGAAATTTGCTACAGAGAATGACTACATTTCAGATGTTCCTACTGACCTATATGAGAGTGTGCCAGTCAAGGATATAGATTCTGGCAAGTATCACATCCTCGAGTGGGCCATGCAGGTACGAAATTTTGTTGGTAATCTCATACAATCTTAGACTTATGTTACTGCCTCATTCTTTAGGGTACCCTGACCATCTGTTAGAACACATACCACATCCCAGAACACTGCAGTCTTAGCACTCAATAAAATCTTAGATCTTGCACTGTAAATATTTGAAGTTCGACATGGAAAGGTCAATAAATAATGAACAGGGGCAAACTGCCTTTGTGGGGTCACCTGATTAAGATGAGCTCTTTATAGTAAATGCACACAATATGCTACTTCCAAATCCTTTAATTTGCAAAAGGAAGAGGATTCAGCTTTTGGAACATAGTGCTGCACTCCGAATATCAGAAAATGGACAAAGCCCAGAAGCCAGTATTACCAATAGTAACACAGCATCATCACAGCCCTTTAACAATGCTTTGATAACTGTTTGATGTAGACTGCCAAATTATCTTTTTAGGACATCCATAAGTTGGAGGGGTCAAAGACCTCTTTTTTGTATGAAAGTGAAGAGAATTTCTGACGTATCTGCCACAAACCAAACCCTGAATAATCTCAGTCTTCATTTGTATTAGGGAAATAGTGATCCAAGTGATAAAACCATGATAATCATAATGGGCAGCGGTAATACAACCATCATCTGTGCCAGTCAGGGGGATAAAATTCTGTTTAGTTATGTTGATATTGGGTGACTGAAACTTCCAAGAATGTACTTCCAGTTTTGTTTAGCTGTATTCATCTCTGGTTTGCATTTTATCTCTCCCTTCAAAGTCCTCTTCCTCCAGTTGGTCCCTGCCCTTTATATTCCAAACAAAACTTGTACCTATGAATTTCTCATTCTCCCATGGATTCTACATCTTCCTGTTTCACAGATGTTGCTTTCCTCATGATCACCATAAACTTATACGATTAGGCTCAGTGGCATATTCCATGTACATTAAAATTGCCTTTGTTCAATCCATCACTAAAGGACTTCAATTCCTTTGTCTTTGTAGCTACAATTCAGAGTTGCTGTGGGGTCACAGTTTTTGTTCATTGTATTGACATTGTCACATACTTCTGTACTCTAAATTCGGCCTGTAATGTCATTAATCTATATTGACTTTTTAATGTTTTAACTCTTTCTTTACCCTACACTTCTTTCTTAAGGTAAAAAGTGGTCTGTCCATGTCTGAATGTTAAATCCACCATGCATTAATAATACAGTCAAATGAGGAATGATTCTGAATTTGCAGCCGGGAGATTGTGTCGTGTTTCACATGAGAACTGTGCATGGGGCTGCTGGTAATTCATCAATGTCCCATCAGAGGCGTGTCCTTGCAACAAGATGGCTTGGTAAGTCACTTGCTTCGTGCAATATTAGTTACAGTCTGACTTGAATGTGATTATGATGTCATTTTTATTCCTGACCAATCACAGTAATTTGCCAAAGGCTCTTATACTGCTACAAAAAGCCTCTTGACACGATGTCCTACCACTCTGATCCTGCAGAAGGCAGGAAGATTTTCCAAAATTAGCCACTTTTATCACTGTGATTTGGTCAACACTTGGAATCATCCATCAACTTTTATGTATTACTGTCTTTATTGCATGTCTTCCTCCATTTAATTTAGAGGAGAGTTACTGACTTCACTATCTCCTCTAGGCAATTTAACTTGAGTATTCACGTGATATCAAATGCAGTGATCCCTTATCCAACAGGGGTTAGAGGGAGTGATAATGGCAAGGGCAAAAGTGTGTTGAACCAACTTCTTGTGGGAAAACTTGGGTTATGTGAAAGCAGACGCTTAGGGATCCTACCCCCCATCACTTAAGACACATATATTTCCGGACATTAAACATTTATAATGTTTGGTTAGGTTGTGCTGCCAGCATCTGTGGCAGTTGAGTAACCATCCTGTTTATCTGAATGTATTTAAATTTTTCAGAATTTGGCAAATTTTTTGTCATATGTTTAATTATTTTCAACTGTGTACTGTTAAAACCACACTGCGTGAAACTGTATTGGGTGAGGTGTTACAGTACCATTAATTTCTCCTATGTTGAGTTGTTAGAGCCACAAGTTGTTGAAGACTGTTTTATAGCAGAAATTATTATGTTTTTTTCAGGTGATGATACATGCATCACAACAAGACCTTGGAAAGTATCACCACCAATGGAAGCTGTTTTTACAGAATCACCATCTCTAGAACAACTTCCATCCATCTGGAACTGTAAGAATTAGTAAATATGCATACAATCGTAGTTTCTGTCTGCTTAAAAGAATATGCAACAGTACAGAATTTGCGTTTTTTTTTTCAGTAGCAAAGATTCAAGTTGTGGTCTACAGGGTTATAACACTGTTAGTCTCGTATATGGTTACCAACATTTTAAAGGAATGTGCTGTCTCGAGCTACCTAGAAGGTGAAGGCAATATATTCCTTGGAAACACTGGTTCCAACCTACCAGATCGTTTGGTACCATAACCCAGAAGACCACGATACGAATACCCAAGAGTGCTAGTAGGGCCTGACATTGTGGCATTGTGGTTAGCACTCCTGTCATTTGTGGGGTGGCCATTAGGTTGATATTACAGTCTTCAGACCAGCTGCCTTAATTCTGTCTACGTTTTTCCTGTAACATCTTGCCCATATTTGATGCTTCGCGAAATGACTTCACCTATACAAATTCTCAGGCTATAACCACTAGAAAACTGGTCTTCAGCAACACACTTACAGTTTACCAGATTATTTTTCTCCCCTGTGCAGCTGCAACTTAACAGTGTTGTACCGTCTTATAAACATAAGCAGGGACAGACTTTTTGGATATGGAAGCGATGGTTAAGACAATTCAGTTTATCTCCTTTGAAGTACTTACACTGATTTTACACAGGATATTGTAGTGATGATATTCTGTACCATTTAGAAATGTACATTTGCACAGTTCTGGGTTATGTTGAAACAACAGTCATTATGCTTTGCCTGAATTCAAACATCAATTTAAACACCCAATTCAAACACGAAAACTGATCCAGTTAGATGATCCAAACATTGTCTTTACATTAACAGACACACGGCAATCCCTGTCTCTACCTTGACATTCCTACACACCTTAGGATCTGGTATTACATAAGTACTTTATTCATTCTGATCACTAGTCATCTGGCATAAAACATATATTACAAATAGACACAGAATGCTTAGCACAAATCACCTGTGTTTTATATGTACTGAATAAATAATCAAAATCTTAGTTTGAAAAAGATATAATTTTTACATACAAACAGTGTAGCATACATATTTTTTATATTCTCAAAAACTGATACATGAAAGAAATGTGTATAATGTATAAAAGCACAGAAATGTCAAGAAATGGCCCAGTGGCAAAGAAGTGAAACATTCTTGCACAGCCTACTGGTACACAGCAAATGTAAGTAGTTTTTAGATGGTATATACAGATGTTAAAAGCAGCTGGTATAAAATATTTTCAGAAATTTTATTTAAATATGTTGTAAATACTGCCGTTTGAAGGTTTTAAGAATGACAACAAGAGACTGACCAACAATGAAGGGTCATATTATTTTGTGTCTGCTATGCCAGCCTTAAATATGCTTAATCATTTCCAGTTTGTTCAATTTTTTATTCACACCACACCTCAATACATTCATGTTACATGACCTTTGAACAACTGAATTTCTACACCTGTTCAAAGACTCTCAGTTCAAAAGGTAATACACAACTGAAAGAATAACAAGACTCATAGTAAAACCTGCAACACTGATTTCAATATAAGAAATATGGTTTGGAGGGCAAGTCAGGACTTCGAAATTGGGAAATGACATGATTAAAATAAACCACTGTTATCTGTTGTATCAACTGTTTTACATGGTAATGAAAGAATGTAGCAAAATTTGTAGTTGTTCATTTTGCTGGCAGAAAATGCTGGTAATAGTTTCGTGTATATTCCAACATTAATTCCTGCATACATTCAGGCACTTCCCCATTGCAGACACCAGGTGAACCTCCATACCTCGTAAAAGATGGTACCACAGTCTCAGGTGGTAGAACTGTGTTATCCTCGATAACACAGCAGTCCTTGAGAACACATCTGCGACCCTTTACAAAACAAATTATGTAGCAGGATTAAGACAAATCCAAACTCAAGACTTCTATAAATACGAGGACTTGAGTCTCCTGGGATACGATGCTGTGTCACTGGATAAGTGGTTCTACTTATTCAGGGACATAGCATTACATCCCAGATGACTCAGATCATAATCCATACTCCTGTGACAACTTAGCACCTAGAATCCTGTGAGTGTGTTTTTCAAGCAATCAGCTTTTAAATATTTAAGAGATAAATTTTCTTCAGAAGAGGAAAATGACATCACAGGCACTCAATAACACAGTTCTTCAGTACACACACTGGGGTTTGGCACTTCACAGAAACAATTACACAGTAATAACAGAATATAATCAACACAGAATCATGTGAAGATATTTCTGAAAGGACTTCATAGAGGATGTATATCTCAGGGAAAACATAAAAATACCAGAGAACAAAGCATAGCATTGTTTTAACATGAAGGAGAGGAATCTGGAAGAAAGCAGTGATGAAGGAAGGAACAAAATGGGTAAGGGATTACTATAAGACAAAACTAATTCCCTGAGAGACTAAACCTGTACATGTGATAAAATATCATGACTTGGGATTTTTTATTTTTAGGTATCAAATTTTATGTTATTCACATCGTGCATTTTATTGTAGACCAATTAACACCAACTAATACACAATAATAAGAGAGTCTGTATCAAAAACTGCCAAAAGCCCTACATGTTTCAACAACGGCATTGTCATCATCAGGGGGTTATCAAACGGTGCACATTAACATTTTATCGTGTGAACAGTGCTCAGATCTCGTGTCAAAACTTTTAGTGTGTAATATTTTAACATATGGATGACTGAGTGCACCTGTGCACCAATTGATAACCCCCTTATGATGACAGTGTTTTTGTCAAAACATACGTAGGGGTTTGTGCAGTTTTTAATACAAACTGTCCTATTAGTGTGCATTAGTCAGTGTTAATTGGTTTTAGGTACCAGTTTAACACACAAAAACAGACTTTCTCCTGAACTTTCAGTAGGCACTATACTAGTTTCATAACAACATGCATACATTTTCATACTCACAATCACACAATTTCTTCCAATGTATACATATGAACCAACTACTGCAGCACTTACTACAGAATGTTCACCAACAAAAACATGATCACCCATGTGTAGGGGAAAGAATGCCACACTGAAAAATAAACATATGCTTTGTATTATCTTCACAATGGACAAATCCTCTTCATGGTGGTCTAACAGAAACTGCATGTCCAATTAAAGTAAAGTTGTAAGAAAACATTGTTTTGTTAAAAGTATAATGTAATATAAATGATGTCTCCTTTTCATACACATTTCAAAACAATGAGAAAGCATCTGTTTTCTCCTCCATGTCATTTGTGCATCTGTCTTCATTACATAACTCTTTTACAAAGAAGCAGCTTTTGATAAAGAAAAATTCAAAGTTTACAGTATTCAGAATATTTTGTGAAATCTGGATAACATTTGACAAAAATATATTATTTTACAAGGGGAACTGAACACATTTTTACTCACAGCCGGTACTGAGATAAATAAATCTGATGATCTTGTTATGCATTTAATGTACATAACACAGCTAGAAGATACTGGGGTGGACATCACACACATACACACATCATGTGTTCCATGTGCATAACTTCAGTCATGTAACAAGTGCCCCCAGGTAATACTGGAGTGTGTCCCATGTGTGAACAGTACTGTGGCACTGACTAAAGCAATAACATTGAACTTCAGTCCCTGTACGGGGCCATGCAGTGGCACAGTTGGTTGAGGCACTGCACTACAAGCCAGAAGGCTGCAGGTTTGATTCCCGATGGTGTCATTTTAATTTTCATTGACATAATCCTTCTGGCTGCACTATGGCCCTGGGGTCGACTAAGTCTCTAACAGAAATGAGTACCAGGAGAGGTGGCCGGTGCATTGGGCTTACAACCTTACCACCTTCATGTGCCAACTGTCTTGAAATCTGGGAGCCTCAGCCTCTAGGAACCCTCAGGGCCTGTCCAGGCCTGTACAGGGACAGCTTTACCATCAGTCCCTGTAAATGTGTAAGACACTCTAGCAATGGGGATTTGCAAGCATGTGTTATACAACCAGAGATGAAGAAAGTTCAGTGTGATATATATGGTGATCTCTGTGGCCAAAGAATTGGCTTTCCCATGCCCTACCCAACTTCTGGATTGTTGCTCAGCCAGAAATGCTCCCATGTCCAAGCAGAAGTAGGGGTGATGCACCACCCTGCTGGATGAGTGAATGACTGAAAAATCACTTCCTCAACTGTGCGTGACAAGTGCAGATGTCTTTATTTTTGCAGTTTATCTTAAAATGCTGCCTGTATCTTAGACTGTGTAGTGTTAATGGTTGGATGACTTGTGAATGATCAGGCAGAAGGATTCAAAAACTCATTCTGTTCGTTTACAGTTCTCACACGGTACACTGCATCATGATCAAAGAAACCATGAACCTCCACAGATTTTACATTCCTTCATAAGTGGTTCAATAGTTATGTCTCTAAAATGGGAAGGTAAATGCAGACTGTATGCAGTCATCATGTTATTTCACAGTCTACAGAAAACACCAGAACGAAAGTTGCACGGGTTTGGAAGTTGAACAAAATTTTCCAGTCTTACATTAAATAGTGCTGGGGCCACTCCTGCTTCACAAGTACAGTACATGAAATAATCAAATTATGAAACTACAAATCACTATAAATCAAATTTTGTACGCTGTAAAAAAAATTGTCCCTGTCCATGCCCTGAAGGCATATAGGGGGAGTTGAAGTATAGCTCCACTCATCTTAGCCTTGGTTGCAGACAGGCGTGAGTGACTAACATCATTGCCCAGCCCCTTTAACCCAGGGAAAGAACCCGGCACCCATTGAATAGGAGATTGGTTGGACCTCAGAGCCAGGATGAATGTTTTGGAGAACAGTTAAACCTCTTGCCCCTGCCAGAATCGCACTGTGGATCGTCCAGCTCATGCACTGTAAACTACAATTTTAAAATACATTTGACTGCTGCGCAAGTAGTCCTGCTCCTAACTAGTGTGGGTTAGACAGCTGCATTGGAGGTTCTGGGAAATGAAATATACAGCCACCCTACTGCATACACATAGAAATTTACCCTTTGCTGAATTTCTTGAATGGTGGGCGAATAACTGCATGTTTGCTGATGATGCAATATCGACCAGCACGTACATTAGCAAGGTCTCCACGTATAATAGCATCCGACTGCACTATTACTTTGCCACTCAAGACTATATTTTGCGATCCGCACAAAACTGTCTGGCGGCTCACCTTGTTGCCTGATGCCTGCAAATCATAGCAAGTTTATACACAGGTTAATGTCATCTTACGTTGAGAAAAATGTGTCATAAACCACTCACCACCTAACATCAACTGAAGGTAGTTATACATTACATAGCAGACACATCTGTACAGTGAAGACACATATACTGATCACAATAACAAACGTCGCAGAAGTAGGTTATTTTGAGGTTAGGTAGAAGCCTCAAACTTCAATTATTACCGTTTCAACGTATTCTGCTTTATTGTAGTAAATGTCTTGAAGTTCCATTATTCAGGCCTAAATAATATCTTTCCAAAGTTCCTTACGCGACAACTGTATTTCCCATTCTAGTTTCCATTCGTCTGAACATTAGAACATAATTCCCTCCCTGCTGTATGTCATTCACGAAGCTGGCATAGCATAATATACATATTAAGCCGTCATATTGTTCAGCTTGCAGTTCGCTGTGTGATTTCATTTGTTAATACACGTTCACAAAATCTCACTAAGGTTTTTGTTTCAAGCCGGTTACACTTGGTTGTGCTGTACTACTGAAAACGAGTTCATAGTTATAAAACATCAAATTTAAACATATTGCATTAAATATATACAGTTAATTATGTAAATTATAAGCTATTTGAAAAGATTTTCAAGTAATGTTCTTAGTGAACAGACTTGGGGTTGAACTTGATTTCAATAGTAACTCATCGATACTTCAGCGAGCGCCCTTCTGCCGCAGGCAGTCTGCCTTCGTAGTGACGTCGGGCATTAGCAGTCATGGCGGATGAGGAGGCGTACGTGAGCGATGATGCTACGGGAGATTTGAATACTGTCTTTGGCCTGAGACTCCGAGGTAGAAAGGGAGCACTGAAAAAGAAAAATGTGTACAACGTGAAGGACCACAAATTCATTCCACGGTTTTTCAAGCAGCCTACATTCTGCAGCCACTGCAAAGACTTCATATGGTAAGTGACTATTTGAAACTTCATATTCCCGCAAATATTAGTATAAGCCAGCGCAAAAATTTCGATCATCGGTATGTGGCGTAAAGGGTGCTAATACGTGTTCAGCAAAATAATTAGTGGTAACTTCACGTCAGGTTTTATGTTGGTATTTAGAGTGTTTTCATCTTTCGGTAATGAATGATTACAGTCTATGTTTG
Organism: Coptotermes formosanus; assembly: GCA_013340265.1. Taxonomy (NCBI): domain Eukaryota; kingdom Metazoa; phylum Arthropoda; class Insecta; order Blattodea; family Rhinotermitidae; genus Coptotermes; species Coptotermes formosanus. The sequence goes on along the minus strand of BLKM01000550.1, from coordinate 5,882,909 downwards.
TTCTGTCATTTCCACGTGACGAATCAGTTGGAGTGTACTGCGGTTGGTTTCGGATATCAAGATGTTACGTACTTATTCGTCTGATGGACAGTTTTCAGATCTTTTATGTTAGGCACCAGCATTTCAAACGGAAAAAAAAGAAAACACGAGCTAACTGAATGCGTTACACAAAGCTAATAATACTTTTCGTTTGTGTGTGTTGTACAGTGTTACATTGCTTAAACAAAAACTTGCCCGGAAAGTTATTTGCAGAAACATCTTCTGTTTCTTGTCAAATCAGTAGTGTACAGGCAGATAGAACATCATCAGCCACTGTGCCTGTTACTCGGAATTATTACATGCTCTGTTACTACGATATGGTAATGAATTTTAACAAATCTTAGAACGTGTTTTGTGTTAGTAGTGAAACGTCTGATTGAAGTCCCTACCGAAATAGCTATTGAAATTCTTCAGCTTTCGCTGTACCACGCCTCCGAATGGGTGGGTAGGCTTTCGGTTCTCGTCTTTTCGTGACTGTTGTAGAAGTAAATACTGCTAAATAAACAGACATTGCGTCTAATAACAGGTCGAAGTTTGGGGAAACATTGTTTTGAAGATGGATTTCTTCTGGGATGTGACGCCGTTTCACAGGTATAGGTGAATGTTTGAACACATCTTAAAGAGATGCGTAATATCATATGTGAGAATGGTAGTTGGGGCAGACTGTAGAATCCTGTATAAAATGTGAGTGTTGTAAGGGTGGTGGGTTGATTTTTGTTGTAGGTCTAACTGTAGGTGTGGGGTGTGACTGAGTCCTTAGATACTGCAGCCGCAATTGGTCGTGTTACACCAACTCCGGATGGTAGATGAATATGGACCATTATTGGAATTATAACTGCCAGCAATAAGCGTCTGAGTTGTGCCCATATACCAGTAATTATATAGGGAAGTGTGATTGTGTATGCTGTTTGTGAGGGGTAAGAAGACCCTTGATTTTCCACAGTACATTCCGTAGAATCTTATAGAATATATCCATTCGATACATCCCAGTTGTGCTCATGATATCATACAATTTGTAAATGTATATGCTGTCTGCACAGCATTTCGTTATTTATTCCTCAGTTAATGCGTTGCTATTATGTTTTGACTACCTCATGTGCCCATCATACGGCAGTTCTGAGAGGTAAAAATTTCAAATAACATGTAGTAGCGCCGTAATTGAGGAATAAATAAGGAAGTGTTTTTCAAACGCCGTATTTGTTTATTGACTGTATGTATGGTAATAAATTTTAAGGTTACATTTCTCTTAACTGAGAGTAGACTTGGAAAATCAGCCTGAGGCTGTTAGTAGCCGGTTTATGGCCGCAGAGGCCTGGGTTCAATCCCAGCGTATTTAGGGGAAGATTATCTGAGAACAGTTCGGTTTTCCCCAGCCTCCTACCATTCCACCAGTGTTCCACACACATCAGTCATCCGGAGCTGTACAGAAGACCTCTTTGCGGCCACAGTACCACGGGACTCAAGTCTCATTCCACACCAGCTGATTTCACTGCTTGGGAAATAGCTAGCGATTATTTTGATAGTAGGTCACTCTGGTAGACCAAGGCACTAGTGCCATGATAAATATTATTGTGTACACAGCAGGCCTGTTTTACTGCCGCCACGTGTGGTCACGTAATATGCCTCACTGTCCATTTTTAGTGTACATATTTGATTCTGTCCCTGTCGTTCGTTCAAAGGGGACTGCTCGTCCAGAGGTAATATGTGCTGTGACGCCTGAATTCAATCTAAATACTACTACTACTACTACTACTACTACTACTACTACTACTAATAATAATGACTTAAACAATCAAAGCAACAGAAAAAGTTGTAGAGGACTTGAACCGAATGAAAATAGTGAAACAAAAAAAAAAAAGGAAGGCCTACAACACACAAAAGCAAGATTAGGGCAGTCCTTAAAAAATGGGAAGCAAAGTAATGCATGGCCAGTGTATTAGAAGTGGAGATAGACAGCTTATTAGTGAAGAAGACGCGTCCTATGGCTGTCGAGGGGAGATCTGAAAGAAGAAACTGAAAGTGAAATAATAGCAGCACAAGATCAAGCGTTACAAACAAAATATCATTCAAAAACACTAATCACCAACAAATGCACAAAGAGTTTTTTCATCAATTGTAACACACTCCTACATGTTTCGACCCTGCTAGGTCATCTTCAGGGAGAACTTTTTTGTTATCGTTACACTAAGGTTGCACTTTATAGTTGAGTGAGAATGTGCTGTTGACTGTGTACTGCGTTGTTTTTGGAGGCGTGAACTCCCTGCGGTCTTGCACTGCAGTGCAAGCCAGGACCGCAGAGTTCACGCCTCCAGTACACAGTCAACAGCACGTTCTCACTCAACTATAAAGTGCAACCTTAGTGTAACGGTAACAAAAAAGTTCTCCGTGAAGATGACCCAGCAGGGTCGAAACATGTAGGAATGTGTTACAATTGATGAAAAATCTCTTTGTGCATTTGTTGGTGATTAGTGTTTTTTGTATAATATAGTGCACGGACATGGAACACATTAAAAATATCATTCGACAAAGATATTACAAATAGAAGCAGACAGCAGGTGCAGACTCTATCAGTGTGACGAGACGCCGGAATAGATTACATCAGCGTACTCAATACTCGCAGAAGAACAATATATAAATGACATGACAGAATGTGTGCTCAACTAGACTTTAACATATGTAATGAAACAGGGAGCAAAATTCGGCAAGGAACACTGGTGTGAGCATGTATCAAAATTAGTCGAAACAAGTCTTGAAGCTAAGGTACCCATGTTATGGAAGCAACAAGTGCAAACCGACAGAACCATCACCAACAATAAACCGGACATCGTAATCCGTGATAATGAAAAAGGAACACGTATGTTAATGGACGTTGCAATTTCAGGAGACAGAAGCGTGACTAGGAAAGAAACCGAGGACAAGTACAGCACAAGTGGAACGTGAAAACAGAAGTGATACCAATAATAATAGGGGCAACTGGAACCATCTCAAAATCATTCAGAAAATACCTGAGCAACATACCAGAAGGCGTGAAACCAAGGAAGTACAGAAAACAGTCATATTGGGCACGGCGCACGTACTTCGAAAAGTAGGCATACTTACGTAAACGTACAAAACATTCGACATGGGAAATAACATTACATATACCATAAGTTGTAATTAGAGAATATTTGCAATACTATATACCCTAGAAACATGGCGTGCTTCTAGCATATAATTGTAAATACCCTCCATAGAGGTGATGAAGATGATGATGATGATGATGATAATTTAAGCCATATAGAAAACATCGCCCCTTAATTACAAAGCCCAGCCGTTTAGTGTCTGAGGGAAGGAATCGCTGTTTATTGTGAGGATTATAAAGTAAAAGTAAAGTTCACCCTATAACCTGTCATGAAGGAACTGAGGGGAAGTAGAGGTATAGCTCTACTCTTTCTTTAACCTCGGCACTAGGTGGGGATGGGTGGTTAACACCACGCCCCAGCCGCTTTACCTTCGGTACTGACCCAATATCCATTGTATAAGAGGCTGAGTGGGCCCCAGCACAGGTCTGAACCGGTGCGGAAAAATTCGCCGTCACCGGGATTCGATCCCCGGCCAGTTCAGCTCGTGACGAGTCGCTATACTGACTACGTTGCCCCCACCCTTTTGTGAGAAGCGTACGAAGCATGTGGACAAAATGCAGCAATTTTATTGATAAAGCAGTTGGTAAATAAAGAGTTGTGCTGTAAAAGGTTAGCGCTCAAACGTTTGACACGAGAGGAACAAGTGTGTATTACATTGTAAATTTCCCCATTTCCACATTCTCGATAGTTGCTTCCAGGTCTTAAAATCCCGCCTGCGGAAGTACGTAGTTGATATCCGGCCTTGATATTTACACTCGACAAGCGCGGATGATAAATTGAGCGATGTGAAGGAAGCATCCGTGTCGTGTTTAGGGCCTCTTTTACGCTTTTAATTATAATGTTCAGTGTAATGGAACGAATTTTGTGTCAGTGTATTGAAACTGAAGAATGAAGAAAGTTGTTTCGTGTGTGTCACAGTTGTAATCGTGTTTGATGTAGTTTTTGTATGACGTTTTGTGATGTAAGAACGAAACAGTACTCTTAATTGTTACACGTCTGGCTACCAGAATTCTTTTGTCAGAAGAGCAACAAGAAATGACGTCGCAGTAAATAGGGTTCCGGAAGAGGTAGGCTCTATTTATATTCCTGTATACACATTCTTCACGGTAAAAGATATTTTAAGAAATACTCGAAAAGAAAGTTCGAAACTTTGAATGTAGTTAAAGAATGGAAGAAGTCTTACGAGCAAGGCCGTCTTAACCTGTAAGAGCACTTGTTGCAACGTGACGGTTCTTGGGAAAAGGGCGAAACTTCCAGGAACTGAAGTTTTAATGAGAATTGCTCCGCGATCAGTGGTCAAAATAAGTAAGGACGCATTTCTGTGAGTAGTTTTAGGCTGGCCACATTCCTTAACCTTCTAAAGCCTAGCGGTAACTTTACGTACCACCAGGTTTAACATTAAAAAATTCTACGTGGTGCCCACATTGCGTTTATGCGTTTTGTACGGATCTCAGAACAAACAGCAACTTTTGCCTTATAAAACATTAAGAGACTGGTTTTTATAACCGAAGTGGAGAGTGTTTACAGCGCGGTACGCGCTGAGTCCTTGTATAAAACAGATACGCTTCGTCTTTAAAGGGTTAAACATAGGCAGTATTATCGCTTTGATAAACTCGTGTATGATCTTACTTTCCAGCGTCGAATACACAGATTTAAGAACTGTTTCTTCCTTTTAGTTGAGGCTTACTTAATCGTTCCTATTAATGAAATTAACACCGACTGCCTTTTTTCTTTTTGTTCTTATGGAAGGCGCTTTCCTAATGAAAATATTTTGCTTCATCTGCACCTGCTGTCACAGAGGTGTTGATAAAGGCTTCTGTCTTTTGCAGTGTTACGCCATATCTACTGGTAAATAGTAACCAATGTTTCGGAGAAACGTAGTGCTTCCGTCTTCAGTGTGAAGCAGTAGAAGAACTGAACTCGTTCTGAGCCGCTGGGCCGTGTAGGTGGAATCACTACTTTACTCAGAAATGTCAGTAACTTTACCCATCGACACGGTATAACATCCCACTAGACTTAAGTTTATACAGTTTTATCATTTGTTTTAACCGAGCTCATTGTCCCGAGTGGTAATGGTTCGGACTTTCGTACGGGAGGCGCCTAGTTTGAATCTCGGAATATACTGTTTTTTTCGCGGGTTTTCTCAGTCTCTGCAGTTGCCGGGGCAGTGAGGGCATGCCCACTTCTTTCTACACTTTTGAGAATTCATTATTCAGTGATCATTCCACCATTTGACACAGTGCAGTCTTCAGTACTGCGAGCATCGTTAAATAAACCATAAATAATTAAATACAGTTGAACCCCGTTATAAAGACATCGGTTTATATGACGCCTTGCTTATAAAGTCAGATATTCTGTGGGACCAATTAATTTGTCACTGTTAACCGTAACATTAAACTCCTCGGTTATAAAGGTACGCGTTCATAACGACACAAAATATCCAGCCGCTTTCATGACGTTATAACCGAGTTGGACTCTATTTTCTTCATTCCCTAGACAATAGAATTGGTTGAGGCCTGCTATCTCGTGGGGCCTTTCACTGCACCAAAACCTCGGCAAGAGCTACCGGCATACGCTGCGTAATATTCCATAAGAGCGGTGACCTGAACTACACCGCCGCGGAAGCCTGAAATCTCGGATAGAATTTGTTGTTTCTTTATTGACACTGTCATTATGTAAACAACAATGAAGTTTTCTGAACGGTCGCGTTAATACTTGCTGCACAATGTCGTGCATTCGCTCAGTATTAGTCTGCTGGCCACAGTTAATACAACGCCGTCAGCCGACCCCAGACGTAAACGCTGTCAGCTGCTTGACAGTACAGCATACAATCTCGGGAACCGTCGAAACGTGTTTACATGATTCCAGTTACTGTGTTATGAATTGACGGAGGGACGTACTGGCCACGTTAGCGACGTGACGTGTAGCGTACAGCGGCGCTTTGCAGCAAGATGTGGCAACAATTTAATTGTGTAAAATCATAATTTACGCCAGGGGATCGGGATAGGCCGTCGGTAGTGTATGCTGAGTAGTTTTCGAGTTGGACGACTAAAGAATCGGAGGTTGTATCTCGACAGGGACAAGACTTTCTCTTCATCACACGTTGTGTCCCAATGGTCTAACTCCTACCTACCTGCCTACCTGCCTACTTACCTACCGACCTATCTACCTACCTCAGGTCTCCCAACCAGTATCGTGTGTGCATCTCACGTGTCGCCCATACGTGTCACATGTCCCGCCTATCGTAGTCTTCTTGATATGATCACCCGAATATTTGATGAGGAGCAGAGATGGTAGAGGTCCTTTTTGGGTAGTCTTCGCCACTTCTCTGTTACCTCGTCCTTCTTAGGCCCAAGTATCTTCCTCAGCATCCTATTCTCAAACACCCTTAGCTTATGCTTCTCCCTCAATATGAGAGACCAGGTTTCACGACCTTACAAAGATCAGGCAAACTTGAAGACAAAAGATTTTTCCTCGAATGATACAAGCGTTTCCTGACTTCAGTCTGCTCTTAATTTCTTCTTGAAGAGAATTTTTATTTGTTAGGATTATTGTCAAATATTTGAAATGTTCCACCCTTTCAAAGGATTTGTTACCTAGCTTTATGTCCGAGGCCTCGTGAAATGTTTCAAAACATCGTAAGTTCTTACGGCGAGGAATTGATAGCACCTCGCCCAACCCCCAAGCTGGAGGATCACCCCTTGTCGGCTGTCTGCGACTGCTTATTTAATATATTCGCAGCTACGTTTCATGTCTGGAGGCCGTTTCTCCAGTTGCAACCTGAAGAAGTGTTATGCTGTGGTGACAGGAACCTACTTATCATGCATCCCGGAGGGCACCAGTGAAATTTTATTTCGGTCCGCGTGTGAAAAGTTGTATACATCCGATATTTTGTTTGGTTTGCACACAGACACACGCACGCACGCACGCGCACACGCACGCACGCGCACGCACCCACACATACACGCGCGCGCACGCACGAAGATTCTGCTTCGACCTTTTGACCCTTGTGCTACTTACACTGCGCAACAACCCAGCAGAGTGATTGTCTCATGTATTATTTGCGTCATTTATAATTGACTGAAGAATGGTTGTCTTGGAAGTTGGGATGTAGGAAGCTGATATTTATCATGGATGGAATCATTTTGCCCTAATTCCTTAATGTAGTATACTTCACTGAATGCTGACTGTCTATATACTGTGGATGATAGATGATTAATGTGAGTTTTTAATAATGACATTTTAACATTCCCGTCATTTCAAGTAGGATTTGAATTGGAGTTGCTTTTGACAACTTTGTTTTATCCTGAGGACTTAATTTTTAAATGTCTGTACTTTACTAAATAGTGGTACAACAATTCATTTCCGACCTTACAGTAAACGTACTGTATCTCCATTAAAAACAACAGGTTTATGGTGTCCAGGAAAGTAATGACATTTTATTGTGAGAACCATAGGCGTCAAACAAATATACCATATGGGCAGAATGCAGGGATTCTTAAGCGTAAAGCAGCTGCTGCATATAGTAACCACTGTGATGTAAAGGTTACGTAATAGAAGTGACACTGGGGAGGAAGTTCTCGTTATCGATATTGAAATTTGATATGGACCTAACAACAGAACACCTGAAAGCTTAAAATTGGCAGTTTGTAATATCCAAGCAACTTAACCTTTTAAAGCCTAGCGGATACTTCACGTAGCACCTGGTTTAACGTTGAAAAATTCTACACTGTACTGACATTGCGTTTATGTGTTTTGTACGGATCTCAGAACAAACAGCAACCTTTACCTTATACATCATTAAGAGATTGGTTTTTATAACCGAGACGGGGTGTGTTTACTGCGCGGTACGAGCTGAGTCCTTATATAAAACAGATTATGTTTCGTCTTCAAAGGGTTAAACTTCATAATGTCATATACAGTAAGGAAGAATATGTATAACGCATCAGATTTCGATACTGTGACTTTCCGAAACGCTGTACGAAGTACGAAGTGGTTTATTCTACTCTCCAGTGACGAAGTACATAAAAACAGTCGACCTTGAAAGCCAAATAGTAGTAGGGTGAAATTGGAAAATCTGTGTCATTTTGGGGTGAATAGTGTCTGACATCTTATTTAAAATGTGTGTGTGTGTGGATAAGCATACTTAAAAAGTGTAGGCTCTTTGTGTGACAGAACTGATTTAGATAAAAAAATATGTGCTGAAAAAGTGGCATTTTATGATTAAAACTTGATGGACGTACGGCGCGTTCTCAGTGGAAATGTGTAAAAATGCCCCTGTTAGCTTCACATTGTCTATCTGCATGTGACAGGTCGAGTTCTATGGATCATCTTTCCATTACATATGTCATTGGATAGTTTTACTAAAGTTTCGATATAGACCTCTTTCTGTTTTTATTAAAATCGGACGAATAACGGACACACCGAGGAATTTAGCTCAGGCGGCAAGGTTTCTGGCGTGTATCTGGTAGGTGGCCGGTTTCAGTCTCGGTCGGTACACAAAATAACTGGGATTCGATCCTCGGACTGTCCAGCCCGTAGTGAGTCTTATTGTTTGGCTAGTATACCTCTTTCAATTCCACTTTCATCTCCCGTTTGTCATTAATTCGCAATCTGAAGGGTTAAATGTCCATTCTTAAGTCTGGAATAAATTTTGGACGAAAAACTCTCCCTGAACTGTACATTTATCCTCTACGCAGCTGTGGTTTGGCTGGCTATAACTTGATTTTACACCATTTTATTTCCGCACTGTCTGAATTCATTTATACCGAATACTGCTGCGCAACTTTACGCTGCCACTTTATTGTTTAGAATAGAAAGGCATGATTTGAAATGCTTCTCTTGAGTTTATTAGCTTACATGCCAGTAGCCTTTGATACGAACACTCTAAGAAGACAGTCCTGTGGGATGTGACACCGTATAATTTGGTTTAGGTTCCCTGAAGATGTAGTCAACATTCTCTTCAGAAAATCTGCTACCAAGTTATAAAACTACACGACGTAAAACCCCAGAAGTCTGATGTCTTAACGCTTACGGACATGAACCTACAGTCTCAATTTCTCTCCTGGTTCTTCTTCCTATCAATTGGGGCCCAATCTCACGGATTTAAATGTCGTTTAAGGTAGCGTAGGCATAACTCTTAGATTGAACTCCTGTACTTTAACATGGTATTTATCATTTGATTGCTGTACCTCGTTACCACTGGTTGACAAGATAGAAGTTATTACTTTTCACGACATGAAGGCAGGTAGGGGGATCCGAAGTGTAGTTGTACTCATTAACCTCTGCACTAGATGGAGGTGAGTAGTCAACTTCACGCTCCGGCGGCTCCCGCCCCCCCCCCCCAGAAAGAACATAGGTATTTATTAAACAGGAGGCTGGGTGGCACCCAGAGCCGTTGTGGACGATTTGGAAAGAGTAAAATCTCGTGCCCCTGGTGGAATATGAACCCCTGTCCGTTCAGCCCGTAGCATAGTCACTATACCGACAACGACATACCGGCTGCCATTAATCAGCATAAGAAACCGATTTAAATCGCTAGGGGGCGTTAGGCCTGATATGTACTTCATCATATTGACTTTGATGGCGCACTCAGTAACGCGTAAGCCAATTTAAATTATCCAAATCAGTAGGCCATATTCCTGTTTGAATACGTGACAGTGCTTCACTGCAGCTACGCGAAGACATTTGGTCAGCAGTGAGATCCATTACGTTACAGGCAGCACTGTGCTGTTGCAAAGCTATTCACATGATTGAATCTTTATTTTGCCCTGCATTTTCTTAGATATTATCGCATTGGGGGATCTTTCACAAAAATTGAAGAGTTAAATGAACTGACCATTTTTTCTTGTGCAACGTTTTTGTACGATTAGCTATTTTTTTTAGGAAACTGCAAGTGTTTAATTCTGAGCCTCATGTGAGAAATATGCACCAACGTGAAATTAATTAGACAGCGTTTAGTGAATAAGCCCCAGGATCAAAAGCAACAGAAATTTGTTCAGTGGTTTCGGAAATTAAACGTGCGTGCTGACACGATCTCTCCATTATGCTGTGCAAAGAACACACACACACACACACACACACACACACAAACACACAAACACACACACACACACAAACACAAACACACACAAACACACACACACACAAACACACACACACACAAACACACACACACACATACACACACACACACACACACACACTCACACA
>BLKM01000550.1:5835227-5872136 GCA_013340265.1 Coptotermes formosanus | reverse complement strand
ACACACACACACACAAACACAAACACACACACAAACACACACAAACACACACACAAACACACACACAAACACACACACAAACACACACAAACACACACACACACAAACACACACACAAACACAAACACAAACACACACACACACACACAAACCGTGCCCTGGAATGCTGTTGCGGCTTGACTTCTTTTACTAGCCCGTGGAAGTGCCTTCTTTCTCTGTGTATTCGTTAGTCACCGTATTGTCTCTCGTTATTGTTATGGTTATTATCATTGTTAATGCGTAGGAGCTTTCGTTTCCCCGTATTAGAATTTACTGTTTGTCAACCACGAATAGTTAGCAGTAACTCTTATACAAGATGGCAGGACATGATCGGCTTAAAGAGAAGCCAATGCGAGATACGAGTATGTTGTGTGTAAGAACTAAGGCGTGATGTCTGAAGTCAAGCTACAATGCGTTCTGTCTTACGCCTCCTGGCGGTAGCAGTGATTTTTCGTTCCAGCCCATTATCCACTGCAAGACTCCATACTGTGCATCTCCATTAAGAGAACGCCTTCAGGCCTAACGATGAAACAAGTTTAGCCCAAATATGACGTCACATTACGTGATTGGTCAGCAGGCTGTGTATGGTAACATCCCATTTACTCCAAAGACTCATCTGGTCCTTGAGTGCTGAGCTACCAAACTGACCGTACGTGAAGTTCCTATTTATATACGAGTAACATAGCGTTCCTTTTCTCGAGATCGTACAGTGTAAAGCAGTTTATCGATTCTCTTGCTGTTTAAGTCCTTCGTGTGGTGTTGAATGTACCATCTATGTATATATACAGGGTGCTTCTTTCTTGTTTGACAGATAAGCGCCGGCCCAACGCTCCGCCAGCGCTGCGTCATACGCCGCTTGTCGGGGAGGTTTAATATTCGATAACGGGAGCTAGACAAACGATTGCAGTGATAATAATCTTTAGAAAGTTTAATAAAACTCACTACAGCTTCGGGCCAGAACTTATCGGCCAAGCAGGAAAAGAAACACCCTATATTAATACGGTGAGGTTTTTTTTTGCGACATCATAATCTGCTGAATTGCCGAAAGGATCTTTTCAAGGTAGACATTTTTAAAAGCGCGTGATTCGGCATTGATGACAACGTCCTTTGTTTTTATTACTTCTAAAAAACTGTTTTTTAAACAAAAAGCTAACATTGAAATTTATAATGCTGCCTCTACCAGACGCCATTGGAAATATGTTGGCTTCCCTTGGTTTCCTGTGGTGGCAACACATGATCGTAAGAGGCTTGCACAAGCATTGGCATAGCAGCGGAAATTATTGGCTCTAGAAAAACTATTCTTATACCTGGGATTCCCTTATGTCCATCATATCCTACCATTCGCTTAAAACTGTGCAGAAGACGGTTTCTGATTAAAATCGTGTTTTTTGTAACAATAAGTCTCAAGGGCAGATGGTTAAAAGTGTTGGAATATATCCACCATCACCTGTGTTCTTCCCCACAGCCAGCTATGTGTGGAATTTTCCCAGTCCTTTTTATTGAAAACTTCGCCGTTGCAGTTGCTTAAGGACATGGACAACGCATGTAAAATGGTCGGTAACGTCAAACATTGTATATCGGGAAGTGATTTAAAATTTGAAATATATAAATAAATAATTGTTGATTAAATATTTTAATGTTTCTCCGTGGAAATTATTCGCAAGTGTGCAAGTAGCTGCTAAAAATGTAAGTATTCTTCCCAGCGCAGCGATTATTAACATACACAACATTAACAGGGATGCCGTTGTAATACAGAAACGACGTTTTATGTGCGGTACGAAGTGAATGTGTATCACTTTGGTGACTTTCAGGCTTCAGAGGTTTAATAACGCCGTTTAAACTGCGTGGTTACGTATAGTCGACTGAAATATAAGTGGAGACTTGAGTTTTCCGCGGCAGTGAACACAGAGGTTGAGTTTGTCATCACCCACAACATGGGTGGTGAGTGGACAAGGAAGGAAGCAATCATGGCACTTCTGCAGGACAGGCTGCAACCATTGAAAATATTATTAGCACTCCATTTTATGATAACTGATTAGGGTCTACCGTGCCTATGTTCCTGTTGGCGATGTGACGTAGGGTGACGATTAGTCTTACCAACTGGAAGGCACTAATGAAGAACGTGCACAAAATATAGTGATACAGTAACTGGCATGTAATTTCCGTAATATCCTCTGTAGACCAGTGAAATGTAACTGAGTTGCATTTTAGAACTCAGTTCTTATTGCACAGAAAACACTGCGTCTCCGTTACAAAGGCAAACTAGTTAATGCTGTAATAAGGGAGTTGTCGCTGTTTATTATGAGAATGGTAGACACAGGTATACCTTACGGGTAATAAGTTGAATGTTAGAGCAGATGGTACGTGTAATAACCATTAAATTTTAAAAGTATTAAGGGAGCTAAGCACAATGAATGGTTAACTTTTTCGAGGCTAAAAATGTGACGTGTTTAGAATTGTGGCAGTTGTCACGAGAGGAATGAAGTCTTTGTTTGTGTGTGTGACTTTTTGTTTGTGTACGAGTAACTAGTTGCTATGGAAGTGCGAAAACGCTGGAAGGAAAGGACATGGCCTGGTGGTCAGACATAATTTACAGTCAAGTTCGCTGATAGTACCTCATTAACATTAACTCTGGTTCTTGAGTCTTGGTGTTCAAGTCGCATGGCTGGAATTTTGTAATTGGCCCAGTTCCGATCCACAGTTTTCATCGATGTAGTTTGGTCTACGATAAGGCTTGGTCTACCCATGATGGTAGAACACTTGTAGCTCACATTTTTGGTCAGGAGTGAATCCCAGTGGTAATTTGGACAGCAAACTTCAACCTTAATTTTGCATAAATGTGTGATGCGGTATTCTTTACAGTCAGCGTAATGGTCCGTTTATCTTCGAGGGTCGTCTTGCAGGTCACAACTGCAATTTCGGCAAAACGACCTGCCATATCTTTGGAAACATCTTTGCGTTTGTATATGCAACATGACAGAACGCCTTCCCTTCTCAGCCATACAGTGAAAACGCATTTCGATCATTGGTCGAAGGATTCGTCGTAGTCTAGTGCATTTCCTAAACACATCTCCAGATCTAAACCCACTAGATTTTTTTTTGTTTATGAATGATCTGGTGTACCAGCATTGCTTCATTGCATTGTGGACGCTGCAAACTCTGTAGAGGGCAGCGATAATGAATTCAGGTAGCTTCACGCATGATTCACAGACGTGTCAGAATGCGTATTGAGGCTGAAGGTTGTAATTTTGGACACTTTTACTACATTCCACAATAAAAATCGATGCACGTACTGGTTTGTTTATTCTTACTTTAATTGAAATTAAGGCAGTGATATATCCTTAATATTTTGTAATCGAATTTATGCATTTCTGACTGGGGATAACCCCTGTTTCTGTTTAAGTGGGCCCTCCAGTGGTTCTGTTTGTTAGGGCACGCTTTTAAATGGATCATCTCGTAGTTCTGTTTGCGTTAGGACACGGTTTTAAATGCATCAACTAGTTAGGCGCGTTCGCAAAACTGCGAAAAGCGACTGTGAGCTTCGTTATGTACGTCCGTCCGTCCGTCCGCATGGAACAAGTGGGCTCCCACTGGACGGATTTTCATGAAATTTGATATTTCAGGATTTTTAAAAAATCTGTCGAGAAAATTCAAGTTTCATTAAAATCTGGCAAGAATAACGGGTACTTCAGAGGAGGATGTATGTACATTTGTGATATCTCGCTCAGTTCTTCTGAAAATGAGAAGCGTTTTAAACAAAATTGTAAAGGAAATCAAAACACACTTTTTATGTTCAATAACGTTTTTCCGAAAATCATGCCGTTGGTGAGACAATGTGGAAAAATCCTGTAGAGCCAGAAGGGCCACAGATGGCAATATAATACGATACAGAAAATACGCGATTTGCGTGCTGGATAACTAAAGCAAGAATACAGACAAACATTCGTAATATTTGACACTTACTGTCTTCCGCGGCAACAATAGTTACGCGAACGCGTTTCAGTATCGCTTTATACATACATGCCTGTCTTGTTTTGTTTCTGTTAGGGCACAGTTTCACGTGGATCATTCCGTAGTTCTGATGGCTTCAGTGTTTGAAGCATTTAAAGGCAGGTAGACGTCATAATATCTTCTGGTACCTCCAGCGACTATATCTTGTTTGACGATATGTAAACACGCGAGTTGATAAAACTCGCTACACAGCAAGCAAATACTGATACTATGTGAGGTTTTATCGTGGCACAGCAGCGTTTTGAAGATGATCCATGTCTTGTAGGATCTTTCGACGTCTCGTGTGGGAAATAATTTTCGATTTTACCTTTATAATATTGTTTTCACCTTTATAATATTGTTTTTAGTTAACGATGTTGGTAGTTGTGGTGTTGATAACAGCATGCATTAGTTTTGCAGAACCAAATAAAAAGAAAGATAAATTTAATTCCTGGCACCGTCGCTATGACCAACTTCAACTGTACGCTAATAGTATAAAGATATAATCTACGAAAACCAAGGAAGACACCGTACTTCCGGCCACGGATAACGACCACTCATTTCGCTGGAAATATCATGATGTATGTTTTATCTATAATATTTTACTCTATCTGGCTTATTCCGCCAAGCCATATCTGTGTTTATGTAGGGAGGGAAAATGTGATGGTTACTAGTAAATATGCGTATAACAGTCGTTATATATAGGCTATATGTAGACACGCGACATACTGTACACGCATACAGATGACGACGTAATTGTAGTGTTATATAAATGACTCAGCACCTGATGACTTTTAATCAGGAAAAACGAGAGCGTATCAATAAGAATACAATAAGAACAATGTTTATTTTATTTTAATTAATTTTGAGTAGGCCTAATACATTAACTCTGTTACACAGAGAAGTTATATCACGTTATATTGTACTGTAGGCAAGTGATGTGCTTGATTGTGATATATCTACTGAGATTTGATGGCCGATGCTGGCCGAAACATGTACCTTAAATGAAGTAAAGCTGCGTTATATATATGTAGATTCGTTTTGTAGTCCTTCCCTCTTCTACCTACCTACGTGTCGAGGTTGTTTATTTTCAATTTGATCACACTCATACACCACAGTCGGTAGGACTCCTCTGGACGAGGGATCGGACAGTCGCAGAGACATCTACCTGACAACACAAACACTGTACAAGAGACAAACATCCATGCCCCCGGTGGGATTCGAATCCACGATCCCAGCAAGCGCCCGGCCACAGACCTACGCCTTAGACCGCGTGGCCACTGGGATCGGCATATATATGTAGATATATAGTGTAAATATGTATACACAACGTTGGTTGTGTTTTATGTAGAAAGATATTAGAATGGTGCAAAAGTCTAATGACAAGGACAGGGGCCTCTCTGGTTCACACTTTATGACCTTGACCTTCAGCGTAAGCATTCTAAAACCTGTTTAGAGTTCCTGTTTCGGCAGGAAAGCAGCTGAACCTTTCAGAAGCTGGCTGTCCGTGACTGTGACGTGCATCAGTCGGTATTAAGGAAATTACGCGACGGTAAACAGAATCTTCAAAGGCGACAAATAGGGAGAGACAAAGTGGCAGTTGTGTAAGTAATGGCGGTCCCACAGTCTTATAGAAGTGAAACTTTTGCTAAGAAGAACGAACGTGCCGGCAAAACTTAAGCAGCAGAGGTGAACATTTTAGAAGGTGTCAAGTAAGATTCTGTATTGCGCACACAACATTAAGGAATTGAGAAACCAACGCGTTTCACCAGCTTGCTCATACAACATAAACGAATAAGAAACGCACGCCTAGCAAACAACACTGGTGCGTTTGCTGACACGTGATTATCTCAAACATGACTCCCTCGCCCAACATGTATTCGACATAAAACATGTGCTTCAGTTTTATGTGCAACTTTCGCTGTAAATATATTTCGCGCTGATGAATCTTCGGCGACTTAAGGCTTGAAATGCGCTCAGAAATCAATGCAGTTTATTCAGGCAACTTTTCCGTTCTTTTTGTTTGATTTTAACCAAATGTGAAACGTACTAACATATTTTAATACAACTCCTAAATGTGAAACTCAATGGAAATCCGTCTAGCAGTTTTCAAGTTGTTAAATGGGGAAGAAAACATGTGGCGAAGGTAATCTGCATATTGTTGCAACTTTATTTCTATTTCTGATTTCACAAGTGTAGACTGTTTGGCGTCAGACTGTAGGATAAGAATGGATTATAAATTGGAAGGCCTGTGCAAGGAGTCGATAGTCGTCCAGTTTCAGGTATCGTTTTGTTATTTAACTGGAGAGGCTGAGGAAAGCTACGAAAACCTCAGGATAATTGGTGTTCCTACGGAGATTAGAAACGGGAACCTTCCAGTTACAAATAAGTACCATTACTGGGGCTGACTTAATTTAAATAGGATTATGTCTGCAGATTTTAGTAAAAAAACGGTAAATGTAACTTTGTACCTGTTCTCACAATGAAGGCATACAGGGAAGTACAGGTATAACTCCACTCATTCTCAACGTCGGCACTAGATAGAATTGAGGGGTCAATTTCACGCCCCGGCCGCTTTAAACCCGGAAGGGACCTCGGTACCGCTTGCATAGGAGGCTGGTTGGGCCCTAGAGTGGGGGGGGGGTGGATATTTTGGAGAAGAGAAGAGTCCCTTGCCCTTGTGGGGTTTTGAACCCTGTAAAGTCCAACCCATACCCTAGTCGCTGTACCGAATACACGTTTCCAGTTCCCCATGTTAGTAAAACTCGCAGATATGAAACATAAAGAAAAGCTAATCTGTTCGAATATCGTTGAATTGTTGCATGCTGACAGACGGACAATCATTTGGAGAAGCTAGCAGGCACGTGTGTGCAACTCCCCCTAGGGGTGTGATAAAAATTTAGCACCTACCTCACCAGGGGCACACTCAAAATTTTTATGTGGGGAAAGGGGGCTGACCCTGAAGCTATATGTAATTTATGTTTGATTTTAACATTTATGTTATAAAAATCCTGTTGTAAGTACAAGGCAACACTGTCTGCATCTATATTTATATACATACGAATATAACTACATGTGCCATGACTCAATCACAGTGTCGTATCTTCTTGTTTTTTTTTAGTTAATTTATATTTCAAAATTCTACCGTAGTCTATTAGTCGTCAGCCAATTTCAGCGGCTGATTTCGGCCGAAGGGTAAATCAGGTAAAGCTTTTGATATAATACCTACAAAATCTGTGTTTTTTAAATTTTAGATTTGGGGGTTGGGTAAGTGCAGCCCGGCAGCCCCCATCCCCTTGGGTGCGCCCTTGTACCTCATAGAAAACATGCAACGTCCCCACTGCGAAGATCAGTCAGTAAATGATGTTTAGAAAAATAATGACTGTACTTAGTAAACACACTGTGTAGGCAGAGAGCAGGCTTTATTCGAGCAGGCAATACGAGTGATGCACTTATCACTGTGCTGCGGGATTAATCGCTTGGGTAATGACCGACCGTTCCTTGCGAGTTCATTGCAGCACGAAACAGTTGTATTTCTCGGCTGCACCGGCGAGAGAAAACGGTTTATTTACAATATGATAAGCAGTCGTAGGTTTCGTTATCAAACTCCCGAGACCAACTTATTTGGGCAAGTTGAGTATGCTGATGACTTTAAACAACTTTATTAACCTTTTAAAGCCTAGCGGTAACTTTACGTACGACCAGGTTTAACATTAAAAAATCCTACGTGCTGCCCACATTGCGTTTATGTGTTTTGTACGGATCTCAGAACAAACAGCGACTTTTACCTTATAAAACATTAAGAGACTGGTTTTTATAATCGAAGTGGAGAGTGTTTACAGCGCGGTACGCACTGAGTCCTTATATAAAACAGATACGTTTCGTCTTTAAAGGGTAAATAAAGGCACATGGTACTTGTCTGTACTTGTATATGGATTCTGCTGGTACGAGAGCATTGCCACATTCTGAAACTCATTTCAGGCACTCAAATGGAACACAAGATGGGTGCATTCCATTAGCATACTGAACACTGCTGACTGACTGCTTCTCGTATCAGAATGTGCTTCATGATAGATTTAATACAAACTATTGGAAAAGTGTGCTAGAGTAATCCTATGATATCTTGAATATGCAGAGAGACAGGTCATTGCCTTCGAAATAGGGCAGATATATTCTGTGTACTGTACGCAAACATCACCAGCTTAGGAAGGGGACTGTAATGCAGAGATGCACATGTTTTCGTAAAATCTAGAAACCATCTCAAAATTCTAGGCGCCTTGTTGGTGACAGGAAGTGACATACTGCACAATAAATTGTACCTTTTCTAAGACGGTATATGTTGTGAAAAGCAGCAAGTACAGCAAGATAGGCTATGTACGTATAAAGCAATATTGTGGCGCGTTTACATAACAGTCCATAATACCAAATTTCACGGAGATCCATCCGGTGGGAGTGGCGCTGATACGTGTGGGCAGACGGGCAGACGGACAGACGGACGGATGGATATGACGAAGCTAATAGGCGCTTTTCGCGACTTTGCGAACTCGCCAGCAACGGTTCAGAATGTTGTCTTTCTATATAAAGAAGTAAAGATTAAAGTATGCAGAAGTACAGTCTTTACAGTTGTTTTGTATGGATGTCCTAGGTGTAGATGGGAGGATAATATTAAAGTGGATCGTTTTGAAGTTGGATGGGTGGGCAGGCATGGACTGGATTGATCTGGCTCAGAGTAGAGACAGATGTCGGGCTGTTTTGAATACGGTAATGAAGTTTCATGTTCCCTAAAATATGGGGAGTATCTTGACTAGCCGAGGAACTACAAGCTGTTCAAGAAGGACTGTGCTCCTTTGAGTAAGTTTGTATGTGTTTGAAACTTGGCCATTCACGTTGAGTGAGTTCAAGAACGGGGTGCTGGGACAGTTGGACCAAAGATGACATAACAGGTGGCTGTACAGAATTGCATAACGAGGAGTTTTATGGTGTGTACGACCTACACCTCATCGTTTATCATTAAAGTGATGAAGCGGAGGACGTTGAGCTGGACATGGCACGTAGAACGCGTTGAATAGACGTACGGACTGGATTTTGATGGAAAAATCTATGGACAAGAACCGCATGTAATACTTAGTAATATAAGGGACGATAATATTAAAATGCAACTTAAATAGGATGGAAGGGTGCGGACTGGATTCATCTGTCTCAGAATATGGGCCAGTGGTAGATTCCTGTGAAGACAGTTATGAACGTTCGAGTCCCATAAAATGCGGCGGATTACTTGGCTAGCTATGGAAATATTAGTTTCTCAAGGAGGACTTTGCTTCGTTAAATTTGTTAGTTTATTCGCATGCGCAGAAATGATGTCTTCAACAACTGGACCGCAGTTTGCTTTTACGCTGCGACTTCGTAACGCGCGCTGCGGAAAGTGTACGCCATTTTCTTTTGGTGCCTGTTTTCTTTCAAGTGCTGAATAAAACATCTTACATTAGGAATCGTATTTTATATGAGCGTGGGTTAGCAATTTTGTCCATGGCGTCCAGACTGGCTCAGGGGTACATACACTCTTTTATCAGTGGGTACTGGGGGCCTTTTGACCCCAAGATTAATCCTTTAAAGATGAAACGTATTGTTTTAAGGGCTCAGTGCGTACCGCACAGTAAACGCTCTGCATCTCGGTTATAAAAACCAGTCTCTTAATGTTTTATAAGGCAAAAGTCGCTGTTTGTTTTGAGATCCATACAAAACACATTGATGCAATGTGAGCACCATGTAGATTTTTTGAATGTTAAACCGGATAGTACGTAAAGTTACCGCTAGGTTTGGAAAGGTTAAAGCTAGCGGTTTGTGAAGCTGACCACTCACACTTATCTATTGCCGAGGTTAAGAATGTGTGGGGCAATGCCTACATTATCCAATATATCTTTCTGTCATGATGCTTCATGAAGCACAGGGATATATGCAGAAAACCACGAAAATCCACCATCACATTAGTCGGACTGCGGGGTTTCCCCATACGAAGCGAAGCTCAGTTGTTACCAACCTGCCCGTGAAGTCAGATCAGGTGTTTTCGGTCAATTTACCTTGACGTTTTTCTGATGAAGGAGTCAGGAAATTCACTCACTCGTCCGGTCACTCAGCCACCCATTTACTCCGTCGCGCGCGTAGAGGCGCATACAGACAAGTACGTTCACACAAGCGTGCTCGGCCGCGTTTCCCGCGCACCTTGTGTTGTTGCGAGAGCCCAGATAGCGACAGCATAACTGCCGCCAAACAAATCTGCCGCGACGCAGGACACCAAAGCTGCCAACAGTATAGTTGCTGTGTAGTCAATCTACGGTACTCTTATTCACGTCGCTGTGAACAACACAGCGGTGAAAATGCGTTATATTTGTCTTTGCTTCATGTGAACAAGGCAACTTTGCTTTGAATGACTGCACTGTGTCAATCATCGCCTACAATTCACCGTTGTCAGCTGCAGATATACTCCAAGGAATCGAGATTCCACATTAAATATCTGCCGACGGGTGGGGTTGGGGGGGGGGGGGGGGGCCCGGTACAAATTACCGGGGACCGGCTATGTTGTATATGTTTTTTGTCTTGCTCGGTAGTATAATTATTTGTCGATTGCACGAATTAACTCTTTGAGACCAAGGCCACGTTACTCTACAACTGAGAACCAGTCTTTCCAATTTAGTGTAAAGAGTTTTAGCCTGTCCGCCCTTGCTGGGAGGTGGGGGGCAAAGAATTTTTTTGCCGGGGGCCCAAACCCGTTATCAGCGGCCCTGCATAGTCTTACATGTTACTGAGTATTTCCTTATTCAATATACCAATTAGAAACCAACAAAATACACTGTATATTGTTTTTAGTTTGTACATAATTAAATGATTTTACCGGTACGAAGACTAGAGGAGACAGGTGGCAAACGTGGTGGCTGTGTCCCACTCAGCAAATAGCAACGTGTCCAGTTTGAAATCATCTTTTTTTTTTTTGAAACCGTTGACAGTTACCGATATCGGCGTGTGTTCGTGTTGTTTTGTGCCCTATAGTAGCTGCTTGTACTTCTTTCCTGCAGCGTCATATCAGCTGTCACGAATATGCGTCAAGTTTATATGGCACGAGCTGTTGTAGCGTTCTGCTGCCGCTAGCCGGCTACATCCAGGCCACTGGTCCCTTCGAAGCACGTAGCGTAGTCTGACCAAGTGTGTTTGTGTGTGTTTGTGTTTGTAACACAGGTAGAAAGCAGTGTGGAGGGTACTCCATAGCGTCAATTTAATTGTCAACAAAGCGACGATAATAACAGCGAACCTTCTTCTCGTGTGTATGTGTGATAAGAAGCAGGGAAAGAATATTGTAGCGAAAGATACTGGAAATGACACACCGCTGAAAGATTTTATTAATTGCGAACGTATTTTCATATTGAGGAAGCGGGTCTTCAGCGTTGTTACGCCGTGTGTTTGGGTAATTGCTTCCAGTTGTTTCGATGGAACATACCGCCTTCATCCTCAGGGTTTTGAGTCCCTGAATTGACTCATAACCCTGAGGACGAAGGCGCACCTGGCGCGACAAACCCGAAGACTGGTTCCCGAACAGTAACGCGGTGGGAACCTCAAATCACTTCTATCCTATTGTTAAGAATATGCTTCCTGGATGCTAAGCAGGAGTATTACGAAACTTTTATGCGGGTTCGGTCCTGAAATTTATACAGGGTATACACAAAAGAATGGTGCGGTTTCAAAAGTTAACAAGAAATGTATTTCTCACCTTATACGGGCACAACGTACACCGTCAGCAGCGGCAACTGTCCAAGTTTCTCATGCGCTACCAGCAGTTCGCTTCTCATTCTTACTGCGGGGCCGCGGGGCCAGTTTCCAAGATGGCGTCGCAGCAGGAGAAGGCGTTCTGTGTGTTCCGTTTTGAGGTGTCCGGATCTGCCACCCCGTTCGCCGGATCTAACACCATGCGATTTCTTTCTTCGGGGGTTCGTTAAAGACAGCGTTTACGTACGACCATTGCCAATGTCCTTCAAGGAACTTCGTGATCGGATAACGCATGCACTGCAGACCATTACAGCGGACATACTACACCGAGTGTGGGATGAATTTGATTACCGTGTGGATGTGTGTCGTGTGACCCAGGGTGCACACATTGAAGGATTGTGATTAACGCATGAGAAACTTGGACAGTTGCCGCTGCTGACGGTGTACGTTGTGCCCGTGTAAGGTGAGAAATAAATTTCTTGTTAACTTTTGAAACCGCACCATTCTTTTGTGTATACGCTGTATAATGAAGTTTGTGTGAAACATTTGAACTCTGTGCTTCAAGTATACAAACACAATGTCGACGGCAACCTTTGAGGATGTCGAAGGCTAGCAGTGCTGTTGTACCATAAATCTTTCGCTAACTTACATGTTCTGGTGTTGTCTACACACACACACACTCGCGCGCGCGTGCGCGCGCGAGTGCTTGCGAACTGAAATTACAATCGGTTGTTTTGTGTGCTGCAGTTTACGCATTTTTCTCGACCCCTGACTTCCGAAGTCTCCGAACAGTCTGCAACACGTAAGTTCGTTATATAAACGAGGGGCATTGTAATAATTAACTTCATTCTCGCGTGGCCCTGCAGCTGTGTCTGCAATTTCACAAACGCTACGTTGTTCATACAGAGATGAGAGAAACCTTTATTGTACTAGGTCCATTATCCCTTTCAGCCCTGCTTTGTTTGGCAAAATGTAGTTCTTTTGTTTGCATATTGTCCGGTATCCACCTATACAGCCCTGCTGGATAATGCCGTCAGAGGTCCGCGTTTTGTAATTTGTGATGCTTAATCTGTTGTGAACACATAGGATGTCCGAAACATGTAACCGGTTTCGTCAAAATAAAACAGTTTGTGTTGACGGCAAAGGAATGGTTTGCTGTAATTTTCTCGCGGCATTGAATATTAAGATTACTGTTTGGTGGGATATAGGCCTAACGCCGTGTAGTTTGGTAGAAGGGTAGCGTGCCGACGTTTCTGTTTGAACATGGGAACAAGTAAGTCCCAAACGTCGGTAATTTCTACCGAATCATGTGGCGTCATAACTCAGAATACCGCAATAATATTGTAGTATTTTCCTCCCATTACCGTATACGTGCAGATCTCGAAAATTTTCTCTATTCCTTCAGGTTTTCCGGAATAGCTAGTCGGTATAGTTATATATATGCTACCGGCTAGACGGCCCACGGGTCGGGTCCCAGTACGGGCAAGAAATGTTTTTCTTCTCCAAAAAGTACAGACCGGCTCTGAGACCTCTTTTATTCAATGGGTAGTGGGGGCGTGAAGTGGAGCTGTACCTCTGCTTCCCCTAGATGCCTTCATGGCATGGACAGGGAGAACTTTGCCTTTCTACCTTTTTTTGCCTTATGGTCTTCCAACGCGAACCTTGTATGGGTTTCTTATTTGTCCCATGTAATCTACATTTTATGCCCATCTCATCCTCTAAACAAAGTTTATGGTTGCGCAGTGTGATATATATAGTGCTGTTAGCTTCGCGAACGTAGATTTGCCTGCAACAATAGATTTACGAGATTCAGGTTTTACCGTATTGAAAATTATGTTGTGGTGTGCTGGCGTATGGCATCATATAGCGTGGCAGATAAGATCTAGGAGTAAATGGGGGGCTAATATTAAAGTAGATAGTGAAGAAATCTGTTGGGAGGGCGTCGACTGGATTGATCTGGCTCAGAATAGGGACAGACGGCCGGATTTTGAGAGCGTGGCAATGAACATGTGGAGTCCATAAAATGCAGAGGATTTCTTAGGTATCTGTGAGACTGTTAGCGTTTGAAGAAAGACTCCAGTCTGGCAGGTGGTTACCAATGCT
Source organism: Coptotermes formosanus (assembly GCA_013340265.1). Classification (NCBI taxonomy): domain Eukaryota; kingdom Metazoa; phylum Arthropoda; class Insecta; order Blattodea; family Rhinotermitidae; genus Coptotermes; species Coptotermes formosanus. The sequence continues at coordinate 5,858,249 of BLKM01000550.1, read as the reverse complement.
TTGGATGAAAACACTGCTTGTGTATGCAGGCCAGAAGTTTTTGATTGTTTCGTTGAAACCTTATTAACGACCTACAATTCTACAGGGTGTTACAACTTAGGAGACTTAAGTCTAAACCAGTGTTTCCAAAACTTCTTTGCTCACGGACCCCTTTCTAGTTTCGAAAAATAACCACGGATCCTTACATCTTTTCTTACGTAAATATAGTGAGTCCGGATGGTACGTATCCGAAGTTAAAAATTTATATCTCAGAACTGATTTTAGATAGCTACTAATACGTACTAGTAGCGTACGTAACAATTCATTGCATTATTTGGTCCTAATTAAACAGGCTGTCACTCACTACTTGAGAGCAGGGGGTTTAACTGTACACTATAATTCTTAGACAATGTTGTAACAAGCAAAACATCACTGATGTGTATTTTGGACTTTTTCCATCGCTACTGAGTATACAAACACGACGTTTCAAAGGCAGACTGCTTTCGTATTCAGGTGAACCACCACCTGAAGATGAAAGCAGTCGTGTTTGTTTGCTCAGTGACGATGGAGAAGTCCAAATACACATCAGTGATGTTACAGGGGGTTTCTTAATTATTCTGTCATACGAAATCAACACATCGCCAATTAAAGAAGTTGCGCGATCATTTTAACAAAACCTTATTCATTTAATTAAAGAAATAAGTAAACTTCAAAGTAGCTGTCACAGAAATGTATCCACGGATTCCCTGGGAAGTGGTCGCAGTTCCCTTTGGATCCACGGAGCGCACGTTGGGAATCGTTGTTCCACAAAGTAGGTGTGTTTGCAATACATGAACGTGAATGATATTGTGTAAATTCTTTAATGACAAAGAAGGCGTTTAGAAAATGTGAACAACACACACAAGTAGTTTGATATCTATTCACGCCTATCAGTTCTAGGAAGCGATTCTAACATTTCATGCTGAAATACGCATTTTCACAAAGATAAAGAAAGAAAGAAAGAAAGAAAACAAAATTCCAACAAACGGTTTTTAGAACTGTCGATAAACATGAAGACATATGACTGGAAATAAAATTAACGGAGAAGAATTTGTAATCCAGAATTTGTCACTAGAATCAGAAAAGAAAGGACTGTTTATGCAGCTTGTGTTTAACGTTTTAAATCTTAGCGGTAACTTTACGTACCATGTGGTTTAAATTTAAAAAATTCTACATGGTGCCCACATTGCGTTTATGTGTTTTGTACGGATCTCAGAACAAACAGCAACTTTTGCCTTATAAAACATTAAGAGACTGCTTTTTATAACCGAATTGGAGAGTGTTTACAGCGCGGTACGCACTTGGTCCTTATATAAAACAGATACGCTTCGTCTTTAAAGGGTTAGTTACCGGTCTGAGCTCGGCTGCCGTCGTGACAACTTCACTGCACGCAAAGCCTGCCTCCGCCTGAGTTCATAGTCTGAATTTCTCCTGCCCTTCAACTTAGGTGATTTCATGGGAAGGGTCTCGAAGTGCCGGCCTCTAGCTTTAAAGCAGGCCCTGCATTTTGTGAAAATATTACTCAACACGACAGAGTTTTGGTGTTGATACGTGTATATTGACATTTCCGCTCTCAGCGAATGTGGATTGCCCTGTATATTCTCTTCCTTCTGTTAATTCCTTGAATAATGGCGTCACGATTAATTTAATCGAACGGTCGGATTTTGTTTTCTTCGAAAAACACGAGCTCTATGATTCTTCGCACCCAAATTGCACTTTAAGATCATATAAAGGAAATTTCACGAACTGAATGTGGATATTCATAAGCTTTTATTTTGGCTGTTTGCATTCGTACTTGTTGTAAACCATGGCTCATGCAGTAAAGTACAAATCTTCTAATTTTATTTCCTTTCAACACTGATCGATATTTTTCCGCTATTTCGTATATTTTTATACGGCACTGCCAATGTGGGATTCTTTTTACGAACTTTCGGCAACATATTTTTTCATGACAGATACGTATGTATTTCGGAAATGTAATGCAAACGATCACTCCTTGCTTAACAGAAAATATTTTTTCCTGTTGCAATAGTATGCTGTATATGAGAGACGTCGCAACACTGTAACCCACACATAGTCAATTTGCAGCGTAGAAAAATTCCATAAGTCGCGGCGGACTTGCTTTCCGTTGCGAATTTTTTATGTCTGCATGTTCGCTAAGACGATTAAAACAACGCCCTGTACAATGGTTTAGTCAAGTAACGAGAATAGATATTGGTACACTGTTAAAAGGACATAGGATTTTCATAAGCTTTCTAGAAAAGGGACACAACAATACGTTGCAGCCAGGTACTAGACAGACGATATCAAGAAGGAAGCAAAAAGTGGCAAGCAATCGACAAGGAACGATTACGGGAAGAGAGAAGTGACTGGAACCTTTCCGCCCATCGATCCACATAAAACGGAAACTGTACTAGAAGCAGTAGGCCTTCAAAGACGACATTTTTTTGTAGCTTTTCTGTTCGGCACAATGGCAGGATATCCGATGGATTTTCATCTGTCAAAGCTCGAAGCTCGACAGTTAATTGGAAGTAGGATAGACGGTTTTCGATTTTCTTCGTCTAGTTGTTGTGGGGATTCGGTTGCAACATTTCGTAGTAAAGCTATCGGTTTCCGTGCCGATAGGGTAGGTAGAAAGTTAAATTTACCCTTCGGTTTCGGCTAAAACATAAGTGACAGGTAAAGCAACGAATTTCGGGTCACATCAAATCACTTACACATTAATTTCGGGTCACATCAGTCACTTACACATTAATTTCAGGTCATATCAAATCACTTACACATTAGTTTCGGGTCACATCGAGCCACACATTAATTTCGGGTCACATCAAATCACACATTAATTTGGGGCCACATCAAATCACTTACACATTAATTTGGGGTCACATCAGATTACTTACACACTAACCCTTTGAAGAAGAAACATGTCTGTCTTATATAAGGACTCAGTGCGTACCGCGCAGTAAACACTCAACATCTCGGTTATAAAAACCAATCTCTTAATGTTTTTTAAGGCAAAAGTTGCTGATTGTTTTGAGATCCGTACAAAACACATAAATGCAACGAGAGCACCACGTAGAATTTTTGAAATTTAAACCGCATGGTACGTGAAGTTACCCCTAGGCTTTAAAAGGTTAATTTCGGGTCACGTCAGATCACTTACACATTAATTTCGGGTCACATCAGTTCACTTACACTTTAATTTTGCATCACATCAGATAACTTACACATTACTTTAACTACTTCTAATTTAGGTAATTTTCTGTCCACTGTACCTCCTAGTGGCGTTGTACTTAACCGAGCAAAGGGACAACTTTCCTATATGTGACAAGAGTTACTAATTATTCTGCTATGACTTCGTACATGCTGTCCCGTTTGTGAAAGCCAGTGTCGAGGTTTATTCGAGTTGAGTATTGGTATTCATTGACTGCGATAAAAATACATATGTTAATTTTCTTAATGCTATTATCTTACGACAGAAATGATCTCCACAGTGTTCGTATGAAGTAAAACAACCGTAGTTTCCTTTTACTGATAACTGTCTCCATCGGGCAGACATCTTCTTCAGAAGCTAATAATTTTTCAGCTTGTCAAGAAACTCCTCTCATTTCATGAGACCCGAAGATTTATTCTCGCTTTCATGAGAACTCGCCATTGGTCCCTATTCTGAACCAGATGAATCCAGTCCCAAACTTGCATGTTAAAAATCCGTTTTAATATTGTCTTCCCATCTACTCTTAGGTCCTTCAAGCCGTCACCTTCATTTAGATTTCCCAACAAACCCTGTTTGAATTTCTTTTCCTTCCCATGCGTGCCACTTGCCCCACTCTTCTCCATCCACCAGCACGTGATCTTCCTAATTATATGTGCTGTGGAGTACAAATCTTGGAACATTTCATTACGCAGTTTTCTTCAGCCTCCTGGCACTTCCTCGTAGGTCCAGATATTTTTCTCAGAACGCTGTTTTCGAACGCACTCAGCCTCTGTTCTTGCGTTAACATAAGAGGTCTATTTCACACCCATATAAGACAACAGGCGGAATTATAGTTTGTGTATTTTACTGTAACAGGCAGGAAGAAAAAAAGAGTCTGGGCCGGGTGATGGCAAGTATTTCTAAATTTTTATGTGCTTTTAATTTCGTGCGTGAGTTAAATTTTTACTTTTTATTGTCGTTCCCGAGTATTTGGACTTTGCCACCTATCCGAAGGATTTATTGTTTATCGTTATGCTGTGATTTTGGGCTACATTCCATTGAAGAGACATGAACATATACTTAGTTTCCTTAGTAGTTACTCCTAGACCAACTTCCTTTCTAGCGGCTATAAGCCTTGTGTTCTTTATTGCACTTATGTTATCGTCAAGTAAACTGACTTCTCCAGCCTAGACGGGAAGGTGATGTGTCCAGGTCAGTTCCAGTCTTTCTTTCTCCTCTTGGAACATCCTAATGGCATATTCTAAACCAAGCTGAAAAGCGGTGATGATAAAGCGTCTCCTTTTTTCATGCCATTGTGAAGAGGAAGTGTATCACACAAATGTTACCTTTCCGAGCTTTAGCATAGGCTTCATTGGAACACATTTTGATCAGTTGCCGGTGCTGCAATCCAGTATTTATGCTCGCATGTTGTTGAACCGTCGGTACCAACAGATGAGGAGTAAACGTGTTCGGTTGTATTGGTGACAGTTGTAATCCTGAACGGAAGGCTAATATACATTAAGATTTTAGTCTTCTGAGTGTTACGTTGTGTCTTCTAGTAAAGAGTTGCCGACGTTTCGGAGAAGCAAAATGTCAACAATTTCAGAGTCAAGTATATCAACATGGTTCCACTCTTCTTGGGCTGCTTTGCCCTGAGGATGTAGTCCCAACACTCTTCCGAAACGTCGGAAGATAGTTACTAGACGACACGGTTTAACATCCCAGAAGACTGGAATCGTCCTAATACCGCTTGGAGAGGTTTAAAAGCTCTCGTAGTCCAGATTAATGTTCGTCTGTATTTCGTCTGTTCCTTACCTTTGCCATGTATTTTGTTAGGCTTTTTAACCCACAGTCATGCCTTTGTTTTTTAGTGTTATGTGTTATACTGCGGGTGACTGACATTCTTACATTGCTTGCCGCCTTCTTGTGTTCTCCCTTTTCTTGTCTGCAACCTTATGGCAGAGACTGGAGGCAGTAACTGTTAATATGTACGTTTGTTATTAACAAAGAAAATTAAGGATTTCTGGAATCTGCCGTTTATGTCTAGTAGCGCATACTTCACAACAACCATGTTTCTAATCTGGTTCTTCGCTTCTGTAATTTGCTGATATGGTAAAGTAAGATAACGGGCCATTTATCAGTTCGTTAATGTGATAATTTGCTGATATAAAGTTAGGTATGTTTTATTGCGGTTTGTTAAGTTCTGGACACTCAGTAAGGATAAGGAGCTGAAGATAGAATCGTGTTTGTTGGGGCTTGTTTCAGTTCTTGCTACACTGTAGCATTAGAAAGAGGTTAGCAAGACAACAAAGGGTGTATGCCATAACGTGCCATGTACACAGAATTTCCTGCTACGTTGTTTGCAGTTTATTAAGCTTACATGTTACCAGGTTATAAAGGGAATTTCAGCAAATAGCAAGAGCATTTGATAAAACGAGCAAAATCCATGTTTAAACGGCATTACAGTGGACAATGTCAGTTTACATGAAAGTCTGTAAAACGGACTAAGGAGTATATCGAAGGGAAAATTATGGCTTTATGTAGAGTAGAGTGCGTTAAAGGTCAGTATTGCTGAAAATCGGAATTCCCAAACAATTTTTATTGAACGGCTCCAATGTTGAAGTTAAAATATATTTTCCAATGGTTTGGGCTTTAATTACTGGGCCACAGACGGACAGACAGATCATCCCATTATGCGATTATTTTCTTTGTAAATAACATCAAAAATAATAATTTGTTTCCTAGGGTGACACGTGTATTGTTGAGGAGTACATAGTTACTTTTTTGTATTGTATTAAACATTTTTATACCTGCAAATATACCGTCTGAAGTTGTGGGTCCTGATGACACCAAGCGTCATGTTAAAAGACTTGACCTCTTGGGCTACCTATGCGTGCGGTGGTGTTCCCTTGACTTATCACCCCAGTGCTATCCAATTTGCATAATCACATTATGAAGCAACTTCTCATAATTATGTTATTACGGGTCGTACATTGTTAGGTGTCTGAAATCGATACTTCTGAACACGTAGCAGGCGGTCCGCGAACCACGTTCGTTACCGAAATTATCTGTAAAATGTACTTACGTTTTTTTTAGCACTTTCAGGCCCAACTAATCAAGTGAGTGACGCCTTGAGAAGTACGTTATTGCTGATGCGGTCAAGTTGCCCTTCCTGTTGTTGAATATGAAAGTTCGTTACCATGGTCACAAGACCCCATCACGGGCACGATAGCGCGAATGGTTCAGTTTCAAACCCATTGCCATTTTTTATTTGAGATCTTCCTATGTGACGCCTGTGTCTTTCAAGTAATCTCTTCCTTTCAGGTGTTAATGCCAAAACTTCATATGCATTTCTCTCGTTTCCGATTTGTGCTACTTATATACGGCGCATCTTACCCTCTTTGTTTTCTTCATTCTAATAATGTTTCTTCAAGAGCACAAATTGTGAAGCCCCTCATTATATTACCTTGTCCTCTTCTGTTGCTGTCGTTTCCACCCTATTGTATCCATATATTTGTATTCTCATGAAGTCTTGTTCTTGAAACCCCGCAGTCTTTTTATATCAAAGCAAGTAAATATTTAAAAAGGTATTCTTTGAGTAAAATTAACTAATGGCGAGAAAATAAACCTTGTTAAGATTTTGTGTGTGCCCTTCTGCTTCGTCTATTCTTTTTTTTTTTCCGGCTTGCGATACATTCCTTTGGCAGACTAAGGAATTGTTAAAGCAGATTTCTTCACAGCACCTCAAAACAGACCAGAAACGGGGGGGGGGCCCCCCCCCAGTTCTTAGTAACTTACGTCATGAACATCATATCGCTCACTGAATGCAATAGTGGCGTAACTCAAATTTTGCCCATCTGGAGTTAATACTATAAAAATAATATTTTTGAGCTCAATCATAATATTAACGCCAAATGGGCAATTTTTTAATTGTGCCGCTTTTGCATTCAGTTAGTGATATGCGACTGCTTATTAATTCTGGACCTCAGACAGTGTGATTAAATAATGGAACAACCAGTCATTGATAGGCGAAGAAATTAGTAACAGAAAGCGGCTGCTCAAGAATTAGGGCTGTGTTGCTTCTCGGAAAGAGTCAGGTTTAGCTCAGTTTAGAACCACTTTTTGCTTTGTTCTACAAGCTTCAAGGAACCATCCCTGAAGACCAGCGGTTCTAGTTGCTACTGTTATCAAGCATGTAAACAGGTCAAGAGCCTGCGCCATAAAGAATTTGGTTCCAGACTTAGAATGACATCTAATGGAAAACTAAATTTGTTTTTATTGTTGAAATTAAGAGACGGATGCGATCTTCGCTGGACTCTTTCTTGTGCTCTGATAAGCACTTAAATAGGCAGGTTGATCGACCCACTCTTCGAACTTTATTTTATGAATCGTCTAATACTCGTTAGAAATTCAACACGAAGTAAAAACTTCCATATTTTTTTGCCTTCCCCCAGTATTTGTTACCCCATCCTTTTGATTAAACCACTTTATCGGTATTCCTATGCCCTTTTTCTTCGCGCTCCTTTACTCTTGCACCTTTCTTCTTTGGTCAAGTCCGTACGTCTAACTGCTTGCTATCTCTCTCCATTTTTTCTTTCGTACCTAGTTTATTATCTTTCCCCTCCAGGTTGCTTCCTCCATATCCTTTACGTTAAGACAGTTTCCGCAAATTTCCTGTTCCGTCTTGACGTTACCTGTCATATCCTGACACCATTTAACGTAAAATACGAGTTCATGTTATTGTAAACTATCATTATTTACTGTGTACGTAGACATGTCAGAAGAGATTTCGCCCACGCCATAGCAGAGCACACAAATAGAAGTACCGTGCACAGTTTTCTCCGTCCACGCTATCTTGATTCAGCTCCATTCCAACCTGATGGTTAGGGAACGAGCTTAATCACTGCGTAACGCCTGCGTATCTCCCTTCAATATACCGCTAGCCCAGTGTTTCTGTTGATATTGCTGACAGGTACCCTGTATGGCCAAACTTTATTACACCACAGATTACATGTCAAAACAAACTAGCGTCGAAACTTAAGGCGGAATCCGCTCGTAGAATGTATATTAAAAATCTGTACCACGTAGGAACATTATTTTATCTGACAACTGTCGGTAGCTACTTCCCGTTCGCTCGCTTGACTTTAACAAAACTTAGACGTGCAGTGAACAGTATGTTCGTTACATGTGACTCCTGTCTTCAATATGAAGGAACATATTTCCCGCACCTTTTTAAAATGTGCTGGGTAAAAACTTAATATTAACTGCAGTACACGGACCTACAATGCGTGGACCCCAACTGGCGGCAAATTGGAACAGCGGTGAGCGTTGCGCTGCCTGCTGTCACGCGAAACGGTCTGAGCAAAGAGTGATGCGAATTGTTACTAAAATAATATTTTTGCATATTGTAACTTAACTACATATTTAAGCAGGTGTTTTTAAATTTGCTTCTACAGCCTCTCAGGTATGGATGATGGGTGGAACTGGGCAGGAACGGATCAAGTGGTGGGCGTTAATATTAATTGTGTTGAACTACAATAACGTTAGTTTTGGTTAGTTCAACCTCGAACAGTCACAATGGTGATTCAGTTGTCACCGATACTGCACGTGCTTGGAACGCATGAACTGATCCGTAGTAAATCTTGCCGGATGGTATAACTGAGGATCAGTGTTTCAGAAATGATCTACATTTTGAAACGTGTTTCCAACTCGTGAGCATTCTTCACGGTGCTGTAGCCATAACACTGTGTAAACAGTTTCACACTTCGCACTTCAAAGAGTTAGCTGTGTGATGCTGCTGTCGGAGGCAACGCTAGTGATTTGAAAAGGGCGTGCCACGAATCTCGGTCGTGGTGGTGTGTGGAACTCTGTTTGCTTTCTTCTGTTCTTTCTTTTAGCCTTGATTTCCTTCTGTATTTAATTTATATCTGCTTTACTTCCTTCTCTATCTATCCCCGTGTTTGTTTGATTTATTCTTGATTCCGTCTTTATTCATTACCTGCTTTACTTTCTTGTCTGTACCCCCCTTTTTGTTTTTGCAAATCTGCTTGATTTCCTTGTTCATTTAATACTTCCTTGGCTTCCTTTCTTCTGTGTTTATCCGCTTGTTTGTTTTGAAAGCGTAGGCGTAGGTCGGGTGGTAATAGATGAAGATTTAAAGTGTTAACACCTAAACGTCAATTTACTTGTAAATATTATTACTGTGCAAACAGTACTTCGTACAGTATGTAGGCTATACGGTTTCCGCGAATACGCTGTCTCTGTGGTGTGAATAAGATCAAAAGTTGCTTATACCGCTGTGGTACATCTCTGGTGGAATAAGGATACGTGAATTTTGTATGGAATTGCACCTTGGAGGAGGAAGTGTGAGGGCATGCACAAGATTCAAATGACTGAAGGCAAGGATTAGTGGTGAACTTCATGTAGATGGTTATGACGCATGGGGTTGTGTAAATGTGGGTGTCTAGAGCAGGTGAAAGTCGGTGTTGTTTTCAGCACTTGCTGACCTGAGTGAGACGAAAGTTTATTTAACCTTTTGAAGCATGAATTTTGTCAAAGTAACATTCAAAATTTCAGTTCTGCCTCACTACGCCTCCATTTTAAAAACCAGTCATTTTGTGCTGTTCAAAGAAGTCATCGGTATTTGTTGTGAAATTTGAATGGAACACATGAATACTTGTAGGTTACATTGTGGGGGAAACATTTGCAGTTTCTTTAATATCGGAGCTGTTTATGTGATTACCACTTGGCTTAAAAGGACGAATTAGCGAAGTAAAGATTGGCTTACTTTTCTGGATGATTACGATTATTATTATTATTATTATTATTATTATTATTGTTGTTACTTGAAATTCCCGGTTTTATTGGTTTGTTCTAAAAGTATTTTCTTTCAACGACCTTGGAGACGCGCGCACGCAGTCCCCCAGCAGTCCGTCCGTTTTATAAAAATTATTTCGCACGTTAGTGTTGTGGTCATCTGGAATCGAAGTGTGGGCGCTTGTGCCCAGGTAATGCGAACAGCGACTGGCCTCCAGCAACACTTGTTCCTTCGCTCGCTGAACGCAACGCCTGAAGGGAACGTCTCGGTCCGCACGGTTAGCGCTTATACAACCTCCGTAGGAAATAATGGGGATGAAACGAAACACTTGTTACGTCATAAGCGGTTCGTAACGTTACGTAAGCGACAGGAATTCTCAAGGCCGGCACGATACCCAGTGAGGTACATGTGCGAAAGACGTCATTTCACGAAAACACCTAGGTACCCCGTACATCAGCTAAACCTTTTAATTGAAGTACGTAATTCCGTTATATACAGAATACTTGGAAGCTCCTTACATCAGCTGAACGTTTAAGTGAAGTATGTAATTCCGTTATATACAGAATACTTAGAAGCTCCTTACATCAGCTGAACGTTTTAATTGAAGTATGTAATTCCGTTATATACAGAATACTTGGAAGCTCCTTGCATCAGCTGAACGTTTTAATTGAAGTATGTAATTCCGTTATATACAGAATACTTGGAAGCTCCTTACATCTGTTGAACGTTTTACTTGAAGTACGTAATTCCGTTATGTACAGAACACCTAGCCATTTCGCGGCCAGAATTTCTGGTTAAGGTGCTTTATTCCGTTATTTACAGAATTCCTGAGTACTCCATACGTCAGCCGAACGTTTTAGTCAAAGCGCGTAATTCAATGATTAAAACATGTTTATGTTGCTAGTTACATTTGTAGGCTTAAGCGAGGTAATTAATAAAATTGCTAAGCCAGAGTCGGTAAAGTGTAGAACGATTTCATACTTAGTTTATAGAATGCCAAGGTTTTCTGTAACTTCCCTTGTTAGTAATGCGTTTCCTTGTATTCCGTAGTTTAACCAAAATGTTCAGTTGGTGTATGACATACCTGACTATTCTGTAAAATACTGCAGTTAGACACTTCAACGGCAGCTTAGTTTATACACATACTTAAAATCTATGCTTGATGACTTTTCCATACCCATTTGTTTTGATGTCGATTTGTTACGATTCGTATCTGCCGTTGCTGCAGTCATGTCACTATACCGCGCCCAGAGTCAGGAATATGTGTCCGTGTGTTTCATCTCAGATCCACTATATCGAAAAACTTTAAAGCATTTAAAGCATAAAGGTAATTAGATGCACCATCTGTTTAATATTAACAATCTCTGCATTTAATGCGTGTTGCATATGATTTTCACAATACACAGTAAACTAAAAAAAAAACATTAAGTCGTTGGTCTCTGTTAACGAAGATGCGGTGTGTAACATCATTGTTTTAGACAATGGCTGTATGTCACTATCTTCGTATACCTCTTCCAGAACTTTTTCCATCGTCACACCAATAAAAACACGACGTTTCGGGAGAAACATCTCCCTTCATCAGGTCCTACGTCTAGATTTTTAAGAGTAGGACCTGAGGAAGGGAGAAGTTTCTCCCGAAACGTCGTGTTTTTAGTGTTTTTATTAGTGTGACGATGGAAAAAGTTCTGGAAGAGGTATATGAAGATGGTGAAGATGCGTTGTGATGTTCGTGAGGTAGGAATTGAATTTTCAAATATTATTTGTGTTAGCCTTTTGCAACAAAAGTATGCGTAGTTTAGAAATTTACAAACGCAAGCAAGGTGAAAATCGATCGGTACGTAGACTAATAGCTCCTTTTTACGCCCCCTCATTTTTAATTTACATGTAACCTCTCGATACTCATCCAACGGAACAGTCAGCTTGTGACTAACCGGTGCAGTACAGTTCTCTACACGTTCCAAGGGAAGCAACAGCACATGTAGAGACTTCTCGCAAGGTTCGCATATTTGAAAGTCGGACTGCTGGCCAAAAATCGGTATGCAACCAGATTTTGCGACCGGCCAACTCGAGTCCTTTTCGCAATTTTCCTCGTCCTAGAGCGAATGCTGAGTTGAAAGCAGAAGTCCCATTGCTCATCATGTTTTTCATGCAAACCCCTTCTCTCCCGTCCCTCCAACGTTAATATGAAAATTCATCCATAATACAGTATAATCAGACTCGGCGTCTTCCCTTCGCTGCAAAACTCAAAACAGTGCCCTTCCTGTCCCCCCCCCCCCAGCATACCTTCATCAGAAGGATAAGCGGGCACTGGCTGGAAACGTTCAAAGCTGTCAGCTGTAATTTTTTTCGTATTTTCTCCGCAATAAGTTTAGCGCATCTCAGTAGCTTCCTCCGCCTGCCTCACGTTTTCTCTCACTATGTGTCTCTTCGTTCTGGGTTAACTGATATTTCCCACCAAATCTATTACAGCTGGGCTGTTAAATGTGAATTCACCGTCCTGTTTTCCCCCACTGGTCTTCATGCTCGTGTGAACCAGTAAGCACGTTAAAGTAACAGCCTAGCACATTGTGAGGCCGAAGTTAATTAACAGTCTACTGTAGTAAGAACATAATTGAATCTAGGCAAGAGGGGAGCTAACTGTAATTTGTACGTTTAATAGACTTGCTTTATTTATCAAGACACGGATCTAGAATTTGATTTTGGAGTAAGACATTCTCTGTGGGTTCTGTGTGCATGTTTCACCTCTTGTTAGTAGCCGCAGTGTTTAATCCTTTAAAGCTAAGTCATAAGTATTCGTATATACCACTTGCTCTAACATTTAAAGGCTCCACATTTTCTGTTTCCAGAGGATGTATTTTGTATGTTCGCATGTTTCGTACGATTCTACCAATGAAATGCGTTATGCCATTGTACATCACCCCAAATCCCCGGTGTTTTTAATTTTGTACGTTAGTATTAACATGGCGGAGGCGCGAACGTGTGATGCTGCCGCGACACTAGCGCCACTTGGTTTACGGCTCTGAAATGAGGCATAAAATATGCATGTTTTGGTAATGTAACTCTTCTACTGAGAGTAAAGTAATAACGTTGGGACTGTGCGAAATTATTCTGTAGCTTTCAGTTGGTGGGGTTAACAAATGCAATATTGGAGTTAGACATGTGAAATTTGGTACAGACCCGTAGACCATAAGTGTGCCTACATCCTGTGCATCAAGTAGACTATTGTTTGTCAGTGAACAACTAAAAAATGGTAAATATGCGAAATTTTGCTCTTAAAGCCGACATATTTAGCCAACACAGTATCCACTTTTCACTGTAAGTTCTTCATAAAATTAAACAAATAATATCACTTTTCACCAGGGCTGTGGAGTCGGTACACAAAAGCTCCGACTCCGATTCCGACTCCTCGATTTTTAAAACTCCGACTCTGACTCCTTCATAAAAGCTCAATATATATTAATAATGGTAAACCTGTAAGACATTTCATTGCCATCGCGTGAATCATCAGGCTACTTTTTTGACTCATAACCTATAGTTAAGTATAAGTCTAATGGTTATTGTAGCTATCAGGGCTCTGGGGTTGGAGTATCTAGTTAAGATTTTAGACTGAGGTCGGAGTCGGAGTCGGTACATTTTTACCGACTCCGACTCCACCTAAAATTCCTTCCGACTCCGACTCCACCTAAAATTCCTTCCGTCTCCGACTTCACAGCCCTGCTTTTCACTTCACTTAGTCCGATCCACTTCTACCTTGCGGTGTAGAGGTTGAACAAAGAGTTCGCCAAGCTGCACGGTCCTGCGCCCAGATAACGGCCTCTCTCTAAGTACATTTCTCTCTTTTCATGACAACTGAATGTTATCTACCCATACCACTCGTCTTCGGCCCTTTGGCCGCCTTCCTTCACTCCTAGCTTCTAGTGCCTGTGTTGGGTATCTCCCTTCCTGCATCCTGTGTATGTGACCAAACCACCTCAATTGAAAGTATTTTATTCTTGCCAGTAGCGGTTGTGTATTCATTCCAATTCTGATGGCATTGTTTTTCATCCTGTTCCTTCGTGTTTTTCGAACCACACTCCTCAGATAACGCATTTCATTGATCTGCAGTCTACTTTCTAATTTTGTAGTTAACACCGATGACTCACAGCCATATGTGAGAGTTGGAAAGTAAATAGTTTTATATACCACCATTTTTGTCTCCTCTGTCACCTCCCTTTTCTCAGAAACTTACTTTTAATGGAATGAAACATCCTTCACACCGCAAATATTAGAGAGTGAGTTTCATTATTCAATTTTCCATCCTCGCTGATTATGGTACCAAGATATTTAAACTCTCGAACTTGTTCCAGAACTTGACCTCTGACCCTTATCTTATGTCTCCTTTCAGCTCTTGATATTATCATTGTTTTCGTCTTTGGTAAACTAACTTTAAATTTCCTTTTCTCCAGAACTGACAGTAAAATATTAAGATCGTACCGGAGCTTCTGTGCTGAATCACCAATCAACACGCTACGTCATCTGCATAAACCAAGACGTTAATTACAACGGGTGGTAATCTTAAGTTCCCTGCTTTATATTTTTTCCTATTGGAACATTCTTTTAAGGGCCAATCCATCACAAGCATAAATAACGACGGACTCAATATGTCCCCTTGGCGGACTCCTGTGTTTGTCAGAAAATAATTAGAGGAGGCATTCCCTGTCCTACCATAGTTTCTGTAGTGTGTCAAATAATAGTAATGGACTGTAAATCTATGTAACGGGGAAGTAGAGAGGTTAGAAATCACTGGCGCAATTTTTTCGTGTCAAATACAGACATGTTTCAAGTGTTCAAGTATTATGTACTCGAATAACAGAAGAACATTTAAAGACACAAAACAAATTATGTATGTTACGTAAATAACACCACGTATCCCGTCTGACAGAACCTGCGTTTATTATTATTTTTCAAAACACTGCCGTTTCGGTCAAGCCGATCATCATGAGGTGTTTGTTTATACGAACTTAAAATTCAAGGTAAAAATGCAAAATTTGCGATATCTCACAAAAGATATCAAATGTGTAAAATATACCTCGAATTTTAAGTTTTTGTATAAACAAACACGTGATGATGATCATCTTGATCGAAACATGTAGTTTTTGAAAAAATAATAAAAATTACAAGTTGTGTCATATGAAACACATAACGTTATTTATGTACTCTTAAGTCTATATACACAACGGGACGGATGACGTCAAGACATTATTTATAATTCCGAAATCAAATGAAACTTTATTTTGAGCTTCAGAGAGCCTTTGAACCGTTACACTTGAAGCTTAAAAGGCCGCGACTGACATACACTAACGGGTAATGTCATTATTCGAGTAAAGCCTAAAATGTACCTCTTTAACTTTGACTATTCAGACCACGTGTCTAATGTCGAGAATGGGTGATTAATCTCGACATTAGCCGTAACATGTACATTAGTTAAGTGCCTAACTCCGTCAGAAACTGACAGGTGTACGAGTAGCCGAGCCACTCATGTGGTGTGCTGCTGACTGGATGACTTGCATGACCTACGATTTGAGCAGTGTCATGCAGGGGACTGAGTTAGGTATGGCTATTGTATGTTACCTATTATTGGGCGTAAAAACTCCCTACGTTTTCGTGTCAATTACAGGGCTGTGTGTATGATGAGGTCTTTTTTGTATGGACACACCTAGCCCCGAATCGAGTGTACGCATTAAGCCAGATAGAACTGGGTGCGAAGCAGCCTTTCCGCTTCTCTTTATGTCTCGAGGGATAGGCTGAAGCACTTATTTTACTATGCGTGATCTCAGGCTTCCACCGCGGTGTAAATGAGATCTTTGCTCTGCTGGGATATTCCCCAGCGTGGATTCTTAGTTAGTTAACCGGCGTTTCAGTACGAACTATCGGATCGTATCTTCAAGGGTAAAGCAGTCCAAGAAGAATGTTCTTGTTCTTCTTCGACCAATAGATTGCCCCAAAACGTCGATAACTAACTACCAATGTACGCTGCGTAGCATCCCAGAAGATCGAAGATTTCATTTTACTGCTACCGTTTGATTCGTCACGTTCTTTAACCATAAGTATTTTATGCCTTGCATTTTCTCACAGAATGTACTTACGTCTTGTGTGATTCTTGAACTGAACAGCGATGATTTTCTGAACTGCAGGAAGCGGTTGGTCTTTAATGGAGAGGTATTGTTTTCTGTGAGTTTCGAAATGGGTTTTTAATGTTATTTGGACGGACTTCGTTCTTCAAGGGGTTTAAATTTGACGACCGCGAGGCAAGTCCGGCAAGCTGCTGTATGTTAACAACGGAGTGGGATTAAGGAAAACACCCATGTTTCGTTCTCCGGGTCCTTTATTACGAAGTAGGTGAAACTGGGGTTGAAGGGCGGGGGACGGAGAGGAACAAGGTGGAAATAGGATGAGGATGCTGGGAGCTGACTGCACGTAACATTGAAGGGTTGAGAATTTTTATAAGTAACCTTATTTTCTAAAAGTGAGAGAGGATTTATACAGCCGGCAGGATGATGAAAATGCGGCGTAAAGGGATGTTTTTATACATAGAAGAAAGGTTGAGGTAAACTAGTTTTGGTTTGAATCCGGGAAGGATCATTTTATGTGCTAATATTTAGTTAGAATGGAGGGCGAAGGAAACGAAATCCTTCCTGGAGGATGATGTTTGGTTATAGGTAAATGACAGGAGAAATGAGTGTGTGGATTTGCGCGCGATTTGACGTTTTTACGGCGTTGCTGGTGAACGGTGAAGTCTTCTGAAATCACGCTTTATCGATTTGTAAATGGTAACCGACATTTCGGAACAGATTACTGTCTACATTTTCAGGGTAGTAGGAGAAGAAAATTTGGACTGCCCTGAAGAAGGACGTAGTGAGTTATTCTGGTACGTCAGCCACTGTTCGCCAGTCGATATGATGTCATATTCCTGAAGACTTTAGTCTTCATGTGGATGTTTGTTCATTCCTCCGAGATGCGCCAAATAATTTGCTGCAAGTTATTGTACAAAAGTAGAATTGGAGATGGTGAAAATGCGCGGAACTTGCCCTTGGCCGAATCGGAGAGGGCATTAACTTTTGCTGACGTGTTGGGCGTGACGGTTAACGATGACGATTATGTAATAGGATGTAGCGTACATTTGCGGGTTAGATATGGTTGCGTCTTTAGAGGGTGTTAGATAACTGTTGAATTGTGTGAAAGGAACAGTCTATAGTTGTGGAATATAAATGAACAATTCGTAACATGCAGTGGGCCAGTTTACTTTTGTAAGAAGTGTTGGACATCGCGTCCATAGCGTTTGTTTAACTGTACTCTATAATTATTTGAAAATGGTGTAACATGCAAAACGTCACTGATGCGTATCTGAACTTTTTCCATTGTTTCAAAAAGTGAATCAGGTGGTTCATCTGAAGGCGAAAGCAGTCTGCTTTTGAAACGTCGTGTTTGTGTACTCAGTGACGATGGACAAAGTCCAAATACGCATCAGTGATGTTTCGAGTGTTGGGCATATTGATTTTGGACCAAACTTTGCGACTGGCTAAGAAATACGAGACAGACTTTTCTCTGACATTTCTCTTACACTTTCCCAGCTTAGACGGTCGCAGAACGGGTTGTCGGATTGCGTTCTGATTATGCCTCGCCCTCAGTGTATTCGCTGAGTAGGCTGGAGGAGTTGCAAGCAAAAAATAGAGAAATGGAGTCAGCAAATGCCAGTATGGATTACTCAGTCAGTTCAGAAGGCGGAATGACACATGCTAATGAGGTTTAAATGGAATGATGGACATTATGTATATTTTTTTAACTTCTAGAGCTAGTCGAAAATTCTATACACATATAAGGTGTTAACTGATTTCTGTTTATTAACGAGGTTGTTATGTACTAGATATAGTAGGTATGTACTGTAGTACGTGTACAGCAGGGCGGTGATGAGGTGTGGGAGGGAGCGGGGGCGGAAGGGTGGTCAATCAGCGGAAAGTCGAAGTGTGTTTAACGTGGACGAATCTGGTCAGCGGATCCCAGTGGCCATGCGGTCTAAGGCGTAGGTCTGCAGCCGAGCGCTTGCTGGGATCGTGGGTTCGAATTCCACCGGGGGCATGGACGTTTGTCTTTTGTGAGTGTTTGTGTTGTCAGGTAGACGTCTCTGCGACGGGCCGATCCCTTGTCCAGAGGAGTCCTACCAACTGTGGCGTGTGTGTGAGTGTGATCAAGTGAAAATAAATAACCTCGACACCTACTGTGAGTAGGTAGAAGAGGTCCGGGCTACAACGACGACGAATTTGGTTAAGAAAAGCTTGGCATAATGGAGAGTCAGTATTTTAGCTTCTCCAGAGTTTTGTATTTGGAATGTAAGAGAGACTGTAGGGATCTTTAGATAGTAAGAGGAGAAGTTTGTATGAGGATATTGTGATATGATTGAATAAGGTGGGTTGTCAAAGCAACACTACTGGCGTACGGAGATATACAGGATGATTTTTAATTACATATTATGAGATAACATCTTACTCCTAAACTCGCGAAAAACTTTTATATGCATGTGGTCACTTGGCAGTATATGGTGGCGGGCGAATTAGGATATCTAAGTTACTAGAATATTTAATATTGGTAATGCTTCAGACTGTGTGTTTTCTGTACGATATGATTTCTGTCCATCTTACCCAGCAACGTTAGTAATTTTATTTCTTGACCCTTACTACTCCAATAGATGGCTAGGATTCGAAATGGGCCGATTTTGTGGCCTCCGCGATCATCCGTTCTCACCCATGCCGGACTCTTACTTGTGGGTCCGTCTGAAGGGCATAATTACGGGGGACAAGCTTTGGCGTTTTGTTGTGGCGGCTGCGACGGTAATACGACACATGCTTGGAGTTTTTCAGCATACCAGGAATTCTTGGCAGCTTGCGGCTCCGTGATGCGTTCAAACTAAGGAAGAGAATTTTTAGCACTATTTTAAATGTTTTGTCAATATTTCGTCTTTTTTACCCTGAAGTGAAACGAGCTGATAAGTAAATTCCCTCCCAAGATACGCTGCTTGTCTCATTTAGTTTTATAGTGTTACCTGTTGCTGCTAACAAAGCGGTTGTGCCCACATGTTTTTGGGAACATTTAAAGGATAGAACACGATTCGTGTATTTTTTGTAAACATACTAATCGTATGTACTCACGAAACATCCTATATTATTACAAACTCTATATATAACATTTTGTTCTGAAACGTTGTATTTTTTTAGTTATTATAATAAACTGGGCCGTAAGCCTTGAAACGTAAGAAGTTTCACCGTCCTTACCCTGTACGTATGTAGGCCTGTCTTTCACGTGGCAGCTACTTTTGAGATGAGACTAATTCTCGGAATGAATACGAGTAGAATGCTGACTTTAATAAACTTTCTCGTAACTTGGAGTTCAGTCTCTTAACTTATTTTTTTATGTCGTCGCAAATAAAAGTGGCAAGAAGATCCACTTTCTGCTAACCGCAAAATGAAATTAAAAAAAAAGAGAGCAGCGATACGGATTTTCATGAAATTTAATGTTGAGTAGTTTTGCTGAAATTTGTCGTTACATTATCGTGTTTGTTAAAACCTGTAAACGACAACAGATTGCACGAAGATTTACAAGCGTTTCTTCGCGCATCTAGAGAGTAATTCGCTAAATATGTATGGGAGCGGTAAACGTTGCCAAGAAAACTCGCAACAACAAACCTGCAATTCTTCCGTAATTGTTATGGTGTCTGACATGATTAAACGTAAGCAAACGCACCAGAATTCATACACCGCTTGCATTTCGTTGCTTTGTTCTTCAGTATTGTTTTCTGATGTTAGATCCGTCATGTTAGATGTGCTCTCATTATACACCATTTGTTGCTGCTGTGTCTTTGTATGGTATTGCGACTCTTACAGCTAGTTATGACTGTATTCCAGTCATCCGGGATAGCCTAGCCAGTACAGTGACTAGGCTACGGACTGGATGATCCGGAGTTCCTATCCCGCCAGGAATAAAAATTTTTATTTTTTTCCAAACCGTTCTGACCGAGTGTTGGGCCCATTCAGCCTCCTATTCAAAGGCTATCTAGGGTGTTTCGCGGGGGCGAAGCAGCCGGGGCGTGATTCTGACCACATACCATCTATTTCCGGTGTTAAGAATATATATTTCCGCTTCCGTTATACCGTTGTAATTGATTCCTAAGGGTTATGTAACGATGCTCTAAGTATCGAAGACTGTAGCGTCAAATGATGAGGTGACTGTTGAATCTTGAACTGGATAGAATTTAGTAGGAAACGGCCGTAGCCAAATAGGTATACGGCCCCGGTTTGTTTGTAGTGACTGAGAAAAGTAACGAAACCGCTGACGCATTAGCCAGTTTGTCGGTCTGTATTCGAAACGGGTAATTTCCGTATAGAACTTCGTGGAATTACCCCGACGCGAAACTTGTACGTATTTTTTCTTATTATTAATAATAGTACAGTGGCCGGGATATCTCAGACGGTATAGAAACTCGGTACGGTCCGGACGGTTCGAGGTTCGAACGCCGGTGCGAGCAAGATTTTCTCCTCTTCACACCCGTTCAGACCGGCCCTTGGCGCCCACCCAGCCTCCTAATGAATGGGTGCCAGGGCTGCTTCCCGGGGGTAAAGTGGCTGGGGTTTGGCGTTGATCACCCACTCCCACCTAACACCGTGGTCGAGAATGAGTATAGCTATATTTCTTCACCCCCCTTTGCCGAGACCATTACCTTTAGTAGTAGTAGTAGTAGTAGTAGTAGTAGTAGTAGTAGTAGTAGTAGCACTAGTAGTGGTAGTAGTAGGAGTGGTGGTAGTAGTAGTAGTAGTAGTAGTAGTAGTAGTAGGGGTGGTAGTGGTGGTGGTGGTGGTAGTAGTACTAGTATTGGTGGTGGCGGTGGCGGTAGTAGTAGTAGGGGTGGTGGTGGTGGTAGTAGTAGTAGGGGTGGTAGTAGTAGGGGTGGTGGTGGTAGTAGTAGTAGGGGTGGTAGTAGTAGGGGTGGTGGTGGTAGTAGTAGTAGGGTGGTGATGGTAGTAGTAGTAGTATAGAATTTATCTATTACGTGATAAACTTTGGCGTTGGTAGGCCTACTGCCAAATTAGGAAGTTTGGGAAGACAGGTGCTTGCCAATTTATTTTAAAGGAAACCTGCTGGAAGTGTCCGCCCTGTATAGATGAGAAAATAATATTAAAATGGAGTTACAGTAATTCTGATGGGGACGTGAATGGAAAGGTCGTCTGTAATGAAGTGCACTGGTGTTCCTATTGGTGAACCGTCGCATTCTGCGCCCAGCGAATTTGTTGTGTATTGTTTCTTGTTTGAATACAGCTGTCTTGTATGATGTGACGCCACGTGATGACGTTTCAGAGGAACCTTGTTCCTCCATCCTTAAGATAGATGAACTTTTTTAAAATTCCTGTTTCTAAAAACGTATAGAATTGAAGGCGTAGGAAAGAACTGAAGGCCATATGCTGCCTGAAAAATCACGCAGTGGATTTATGTGCACCGTTATGTGATGGATCAGTCTACACCATGCTGTTATTCAAAAACCAACCATAAAAATAGTTTGTGTGTGTGTGTGTGTGTAAGAACAGTGAAGTAATAAGGAGATTCAATGGCGTTGTGTCGTTTGCCACCCCGGAGCATCTGTCGAACAGGCTTCCCTTAATATATTGCCCACGTAAGTGGAATCCAATGTTGCACTCTGTCTTCTCCACCTCCCGGCGCCTCAGTTTAAGACTGTCATTACTCCGGTGAGCTAGTATTAATCTGGATCACGGAGCCGAACCTGCCATGTGCAGTGACATATAGGCGCTTCCTTCACGATATCTGTGGAGCGAACATAAACGTGGTGCATGTGGCAGGTAGCCGTAACAAGGCCAGCCGGGCCGTAAGGTCATACCTTTTCATGTAGGCACGATCTGCTGTGTGGACGCTATCAGAACCTAGTAACAGCGGTCCCCACAGAGTATGTGCTTACTGTATGGGATACGTAAGGGGCCTAGTGATTACACACGCCCACACAGCACTTTTTACAATGGGACCCATTGCAGGCACAACATAGTAATAAGAAATGGTATGCACCGCGTACCAACGATGTGGCGATTTATTTGAGAATCTAGTTGTAAGGGGCTCCTCACAATACACCTAATGTATGGCGGCTTGATATAGAGCCTAGCTGTAACGAGCCCCGGAGCGTATAGGCCTACGTACTGTGTGGCGAATCATAGAGCCTAGTAGCAACTTGCCCTGTCAGTATTTACCTACTGTGTGGCAACTCATAGAGCCTAGTGGCAACCTGTCCTCTCTGTGTGCACTTACGCTGTGGCGACTCATAGAGCCTAGTGGCAATCTGCCCTCTCAGTTTTACCTGCTGTGTGGCGACTCATAGAGCCTAGCAGCAACCTGCCCTCTCAGTATTTACCTGCTGTGTGGCGACTCATAGAGCCTAGCAGCTACCTGCCCTCTCAGTATTTGCCTGCTGTGTGGCGACTCATAGAGCCTAATAGCAACCTCCCTCTCAGTATTTACCTGCTGTATGGCGACTCATTGAGCCTGGTGGTGACGAGCCCTCCTAGTATATACCTACTGTGTGGCGGCTGATAGAGCCTAGTGGTGACGAGCCCCCTTTGTGTGCACTTACTCTGCGGCGAATTTAGGACCTAGTGACAGCGAGCCCTCTCTGTATGTACCTACTGTGGCCACACAGAGAGCCTAGTGACAACGAGCCCTCTCAGTATGTATCCACTGTATGGCGACTCATAAAGCCTAGTGCCAGCGAGCACTGTCAGTATGTACACACTGTGTGGCGACTCATAGAGCCTAGTGGCAGCCTGCCTTCTCAGTATGTACTTACTGTGTGGCGACTCATAGAACCTAGTGACAACCTACCCTCTCTGTGTGCACTTAACTGTGTGGCGACTCATAGAGCCTAGTGGCAATCTGCCCTGTCTGTGTGCACTTATTATGTGGCGACTCA